>JAUMHP010000057.1:7500160-7511319 GCA_032361065.1 Enteromius trimaculatus
GTATATGTAGTAAGTCATTCCAATCGGCTGATTTGGTGCTATTATTATAAATGCTAAAAAAAAATTGCATCTTAATGCCTTTCTTTAAAACTGTGATACCTTTTTTGTTTGTACGTTACTTTGAAAAAGAAACATTCACAAGAACAGCATTCATTTAAAATATAAATCTGTTAACATTATAAATGTCAGCCTGTCAATGCATGAGATTTAATTTAATTTAGAGAAAATTCTTACTGACCTCAACCCTTTTAGGTGTAGTGTATGTTTATATATATGTATACATAGATATCGGCATAAATAATCTAAGCACTCTATACCTTCAAAGAAATTAAATGGCTTATAAATGGGATAAATATGTGTAATTTGATAAAGTATTGTACAATGTGTCAGTCACCCAGAGCAAAAGCTGGCCTATCAACAGCGCCATAATATGACATCCACAAAGTGAGAGAAGAATCAGTCTAGACGTTCATCTGTAATGAGCATTATGGAGCAAGCTGTCTGCCAGTCCCTGGGGTGGACATATCTTTTACGGCTTGACATAAAGGTAATTGCTGTGGTGACCAGAACTAGCCCTCTAGAAAGTTATTAAGAAGTCAGGGACATCTCAGTGGCGGATCATGGATGAGGATGCTGTTAAAATGCATTTGCTTCGTCTGGCTGTAGCACACCTCTGATGGCTGAGATGGCTCTCCAGCCCCGGGGCATAAATCTGTTTGGATGTCAGACCTGCACCTTCTTGTCATTTTCCATCCATTTCTCTTTCTTTTGCTGTCTCCCTATTTCTCAGCCCCAGAGACTGTTTGTTCAGCATAATAGTGCAGCTGTGATTTGTACCTTATTTTGAGAATTTATTTCCTTTTATTTTATATTCTGCCTTTGCTTAAAGTGACAGTTCACCCAAAAGTAAAAAATTATGACATTATTTGAGACTGAAATACATTGCGTTTTTTCTGACTTTTGCATAGATTTTTGCTAGGATTTGTACTCTGGATGAGTCAACAGTAGTTGCTACGAGTCAGAGCAAATCTGTGGATATGGACAGTCGTAGCTGATAGATTTCACAGAATATGTGATATTTAGAACACAATCTTTTCAACGAGGCATGTTAACTAAGTTGGTTAAGCTTGGGGAAAATCTGGACGTTGGGTAGTTTGTAATCCTCATTTGCTTAGTATATTAAGCCCATTTATTCTCTAAATGTAGCAAGTGGGTGATGCATAGTTATTTTAAAATACCTGTAGTGCATTTCAGCTTTTCACCTGTATCATGTCATTTCATTCCAACTGTATGGTGCTGTTTTGTTAAATGGTTAATTTGTTTGAAGAACTATATATATTACAACTCAATGTCACATGGCTGTTGAGTTCCAAAAAAGACAAAAAACACCAGAAACCCAATGAACACCATAGGAATTATGCATGATAATACATATTTTTGTAGTAATATATAAAAAACAGAAGTTTACTGTAATCATTTAACGACAACAGTTACCTCGACCAGAACTCAAATCAAGGCCATGTCAAAAAAATAAATGTTGCTGTTTTAAATCTAAATGAAAACAGATTTTGGTCTGTTCATTGCACTAGTGTATGTTCCTTGCATCATTTAATGACTTCAGAAGTGGAATATAGTTATTATTATGGATTCATTTGTACATGCCAGTCTTTTTTGTGAGAGCTTGAAAGGCATCACTATAAGAGCTGTGAAGATTTCTGCAAAAAAAATAACAGCTGTATGACTTATGGGTCATTAAATGATGACAGAATATTCATTTGAAGGTGAATTAAGCTGTTATTGTTAAAAAATATATAATTCCAATAATCATTTTATTTTATAGACTTTTTTGTCTTAACTGTAGGACAGTAAAGAGCAGACAAAAAGGGAGGGGAGAGGGGATCTGGATTAGAAAATAACCTGAATCATGTCATTATCATGCACACAACATTTAAGAGTGTCAGGCATCTGAAATCACATAAACCTACTCTCTGAAACAAAAAAACACCTTAGTACACTGTCGTCATATATACCACACCCAACATCCAGACCGAATTGTCTATTACACTAAACACAAAAAAGGGCATTTGTTTTAGACAAGTCACCCGTAATTCAAGCAAACTGCAGTTTCTTGTTGAACAGTACTGAACATGGCAACAGCTGCCTCTCCATTACACCTGTCCAGCCCACTGTTCCTCCCCAAAGTCTCTGTCATTTTACTCCTACCTTTGTCTCACTTTCTCTCTCTCTCTTCGTTTCCCCCACTGTTTCTCCTGTGTGGTGTTACATAGCATTTCATTTGTAATGATTCACACAAAGAGCAGTTTCAAGAGAAGGCCCCAAAGGTCTGGAGGAAGCAGGTGGGGGCCTGAGTCTACACACAGCCGCAAAATAGATTGCTACCCTGATGGGTGAAACAGCCTCACACCCGAAACCCATCACTCTTAATCAAGAGCCGGGCTGCTAACAAATGGCAGGTGTTCAGTGGAGAGGATCAAAGAGAGAAATCCTCACCCTCAGCCGGGACTGATCGCTGTAGCACTGTACGCCGTGCTGCATGTCTAATGCCATATAATCCCCCCTGTCATTAGCACCTGACCCTTACAGCGCCAAACGCTCATGCATGGCTGCTTCAGTCACCGGACCCTTAAATCATCTGGTCAGAACTGTAGCCAATCAGAGGTACGGTCGCTTTCAATGACTTGCAATTAAAGTGATGTGAGGCCAGTGAAATGCATGCTTGAACATTTCACAATGCTCAGATTTTACAATTCGGAACATTTCAAAACTGATAAAGTAAAAAAAGAGAAGGATAAGACCCACACATGTACTATCTCTGACTTTCTCTGCTTAATTTCTGTGGTCATATTGCGATTTTGCATCATAAATGCATAAGATTCTCATGAATCTTTCCAACTTTTTCTTGATGTAAAAATGGGCACCGCCAATTGTAAATTCTATGTGTAAAGCTTCTGGTCTTATCCGTGTCCAGCTATTTTTAGCTGTACAAAACAGTTCGTTTTTCTGCTTGATATTGGAAATTGGTCTTTCTTATCATGTTATTTTAGTGTATTAATTATATTATCTTAATTATGAACACACTGGTTTGTAGCGCAAACAGTTGTTATTTTCCTGGTTATTTACCTATATACAAACCGGAAGCCTCACTCATAGGCTTACTTCTGCGGATAGAGAGGTGAATAGAGTTAACCTTTTTAATAACAGCATTATTAAAGGAGAGGTTCACAACCAGGGGTCCGGGGCCCACTAGGGGGCCTCAGAAAAACTCCCAAACTGGCCTATATATGACAAAACAAACTATAAAATAAGCTAAACTGAGATGTTTCTTACTAAATTTACTCTCTAAACAGCTTCAAGAATCAGGGTTGCCGTGGTCTAGTATGCTGTATGAGGTTGCCTAAGTATCATTTTATTTTTTGTATTTAGATAAATATTTTTTTTAATAGTTAACTCAGGTATTTTATTGGCTGTGAATATAATAAATACTTGCATATATAAGCAAATTACAAACAACTGGAAAAGTCATGTAAAATTAATATTAAATGTTTAATGAAATTAATGAAAAATTCTGAAAAATTATTTTAGTAACATTTTGTTTGTCTATGGACATTCATACATTCCTAGCTTCTATAAATGTAAAAAAAAAAAAAACTAATGTACCAGAGAAAACCTATAAAAAAGTGCCTTCAAATACTTTTGTGCTTATTATATTTAGTGATTCATTTCAGTCTCTTTTAATAGCTAACTTGATGAAACTACTTTGAATGTAGTTTCGCATTTGGCAACAAGTCACTTCACTTTCACTGTCTTTATTTGGTCAATGTTATTAAATAAATAAATAAATAAATATTATATATATATATAAATTATTATAAAAGTACAACTAACAGGAAATTAAGTTATTATTAACCATTTAACCAATTATGCTTTGTCTTTGATGTCCGCTAACATCAGATATAGTATGAAGCATTTTGGGTCAGAGCATGCAGCAGTTGTTAACAGAATGAAACAGTTGGAATAACAAATCAAACATGTTTTAAACATGTTTAATTAATTGCATGCATTAACACACTTTAAGTCAACAACTGTGGGATCAAGCTGCTAAAAATGTGTGAATAGCATCAGGGGCCAATACAATGCCAGTTAGACAAGGTGCTATTGTGTTATACTGTACATCATAATTTGTTAACAAGACCAGAACTATTACGGTAGGTAAGGAGTGATTCTTCTTCTTTTCCCCTTTAATACCTGTCGTTTCTTTGTTCCACACTCTGCTGGTGTAACTATCATCCCATCAACACCTCTACAATCCCATTATACCCATCTGTCTGATCTTTGTTCCAACAAATGTGTTTGACATTTCCTCAGCAAGAATAACAGCTATGATCACAAGTTTCACATGCAAAAACAGCACTGGAGAGTAAAAATCAGGGAGGGGGGGGGGGGGGGGGGGGGTGCGCAACACTTTAAAATTCCCCCCCCCCCCCCCCCCCCCCCCCCCCCCCCCCCCCCCCCCCCCCCCCCCCCCCCCCCCCGCGCAACACTTTAAACTTCCTGATTGGGAGCACTTCAGATGTTCTTTGTTCACCTTCTTAATTTCCCTCTTTGCTTTGGATGGAAGATCATATAAATATAAATAGTGAGAATCATCACATTGCGTGTGAAGCATATGCAGCCAGCCCTTCCTATCTGTCAGCGCAACATTAGAACTGACAGTACAGATGTCTTTGTTCTTTGATTAGGAGGAATCCTAACTGTTTTTAGACATACCAGTCTCTTTTTTGGTTTCTCAAAGAGATGATAGGTTCTTCATTGAAGAGCGCTGACATCACCACATCAGAGTGACAGAATAAGAGATGAAGGGATGAATTAAAAGAAATCTAGTCATAGCAGAATAACTGAAAGGTTTTAATCTAATAACATGATCAACACATACTAAATCTCCACACATTCTAATTCTGTCCTCATTTTATTTCTTTGTTCTAATTAATTTTTTTGTTGTTTTTTGTTTGAAGGTCTGTGTTATACTCTGTAATTATTTTTACAGAGTTTCAGACACAGAAACATAAATAAAGTCACACAGGTTTGGAACGACTGAAAACTGAAAAGTGTGTTTCTGCGTCTGAAATTGACAATGATACTGACAGTGTAACAAAGATTTAAAAAAAACTGTGAAGTAAATAAATGAGCACAGGTTTTGGGTACATGACCATACTAATAAATAACACACAAACACATGGCAGCCTTTGATGTGCACACTGGGTCACAGAGATGCTTCACAGCACATCTATCATGATAAAAACCCTGAAATATACAGGCCTGTCCTTCAGCTCTGGAACACATGAAGTCACAATTTCCAGCCCATAAGTGGAAACGCATTGATTTTATATCCCAGGTAATGGATGACAATGACATTACATCCATGGCAAAAAATAAAAGTCAGAACTTTGAAGTGACATTAACATAAACTGTCTGCTGCATGTGTGAGGCACATATTCAGGATTGCATTTGTAAATATTAAACCTTTCAGAGAAATTAATGTACTTTAAGTGACCCAAAATAACACATTTTAACATTTTAATTATTTAGATTTAGGCAGTAATAAATTAATGCTGAATTATTCAACTCTTTTTTTAAACATGGAGCCAAACATTACTGCATATTAATTTGTACAATCCTGAAGCAAATAATAAGAAATGTATTATTATCGTTATCATTATTATTATTGGGGTAGTGAGAAATCCTAATATCACAATGTCTAGCCAATCCATTTGAAGCCCACATGCCTGTCATATCTATTTATTATAGAGAAAAAAGGAGATAACTTATAAAAACAACAACAAAGCAAACCAAAAATGATGGTAATGTAAATTGCACCTGCTTTTGGGTGACATTCTTTTCCTCTTTTTCCCCCCCATATGAAATTAGCAAACACAAAAAAACCACACACCACCAAACATCACTGCTTATAGCGGTAAATGTCACAGACAACATTGTTTATGAGGGATTACTAAGGCAGGCATCTGGAAAGCAACAATGACCCCAATATAGAGACAGATACACATCAGTGGCATATAAGCCGAGCACTGATAATGCCAATCTAGTGCGAAACGCTCATATTTACAGACGCACTGGCTGAAATCCTCATGTAATCTCTCTCGCAGGAATTTCTGGGTTACTGGACCTACAAACGCATTCCACGATTGCATTCCATCCTTTTCCCCCATATTTGGTGTCCTCAGCCCAATTCTGAGAGCCCGATGTACGTTCTCCCCTCACATGGCAAATCCAGCGAGGGCTTGATGCGAAGACTCGGGCTGCAGCAGGTTCTGAAGAATATAAACAGCGTTTTTATTGTCCGGAGGGACGGGTGTGTGAAAGAGACGAGGGCCTTATCACAGCCCAGCAGCTCTGTAATTCGCCTCCGTGATACAGCACCAGAGCGGAGAACCTTACACGGCTGGCACAATCCAAAGACGGATTAGTTTTTCTGACATAAGCTTCCTGAAAAACTAATCAATCAGGCCATGCGGCATTATCAGAGGCATAAGATTAAAGCGTGGCTCCTAATCCGAGCACTGTAAATTTTTAGTAAATTCTCCACCGCTAGTTTTCCTCCAGTAAATAAATAATGAAATCAAAGCTAATTGCGCACAAAGACAGCGGGAGAGCTGGACGACCTCGCGATAGGGAAATCGCTGCGAATCATTATTCCAGCTTTAAATTTGCTTTCCATAAACCATTTAAGTCTGCTTACTCAAATGTGCCCTCTGAGTTAAGATTTCGTCTGCAAGCAGAGTTTCTGATGAAATAATTGTGAGGGCTTCAAAATTACAGACACTTATGTGTCGTTCTCACTGACCGGCATCGTGTGAGAGTTTCTCAGTCTTTCGTATAATGAACAAACATCTGTGTGCTGCTGGAGTCAGTTATATGGACATTACACATTACCTTCCTCAATCGCCTTCTTGCAAACAACAAAGCTGTGCTTCGTAAAAAACTTGAGCAAAGATTGATGGCTGTTATGCTTCTCATGCATGAACAAGAGCAAAGCACTATGACGGGCAAAGCAGGGAGCTTTAAAGAGAGCGGCGCTCTGGCAGCAAAGGCCAACTGTGCTGAACTTCGGCCGTGCAGAGAACAATCATTATACAAAGATGAGGAATAAAAAAGGAAATGTGTCTAAACAATAGAGTCGTGGGGTTGTGCTCAAGTGGATTTAGTGCTGATCACATTGTTCTCCATCCTGCTCTCAGAGGTTGACTGCAGCAGATGTCATGGAATGAATAGTTACTTGTGTGAAGGCTCTGACCCTCTTATCTCTCCCCAGGGAGCAGCACAGATGCTGGGCTACTTCTACAGTATTTGAATCACTGTGTGTGTGTTAGAGAGAGAGAGACTGAGAGAGACTGTAGGGACTCAAATCCATCGGGAGGCTGCCTTTGGAGCATTGTACAAAAGTGGATCCTTATAGACAGAAGCCATTCCCACAGGTACTGTTTCTCAAGAGTGCAGTGGACAGGCAAATCTTAAAATGTGCAAGGTTGGACTTCATAAATACATCTAACTGAAAAATACATTTGTATGCAGCTCTGTGACACTGGTGATTTGGAAATGTTTTGTATGGCTGTAAGAGTTTAAATAAATAAATTACTTTTCTCCAAAAATGCATATGATGTGCACTCTAATTAAAATATATTTGTTAATAATAAGACATATGGCAAAAATTTAATAATACAAATCTTTGATTTATGTCTATAAATAGAAAATGTAATACTTAATAACCAGCTGCAATGGTTAATAAGCTACCTGCAATATTACATGTATTTTGTTTTTTATCTACTATCCATCCACACTTGCATCTATAAAAAAAATAGTTCTTCCAATATTTGATCCAAACATTTAAAGTGGTGTGGTCCTAAATTCAGCATATCTAAAGTCATAAAGTTAATGCAGTCAAAATGAAATACGTGCTTCGATATAGTTTCCATATATTCAGCATGTAATTGCACATGAATAATAACAAATCAGGTATATCACCACAGTTATAATAAATCATTTTAAAATGATTAAAAGTATGCTGTTATTTAATTTCAATATTTGAATTTTACTGTGACAGAATGTATGGAAAATAAAAGGTTAATAAATGTGTCTTTCTGTTGTCTACCATAAAAATATATTCAAAAGACACTTGCATCACTGATTGATTCACTAGAATTATACATAGTGTATACTGATATTTTATTTCAATTAAGTATTTTCACAAAAATAGACACGTGTTCTACACTAAATTTGAATCCCTGCTTTAAGTTTAAACATAATGCAATGCAGTTTTCACAAATGTTAAATTGGAAGGGATGGTACTCACCTTGTGCAAACAGAACAGCAGCAAGACAGCTGAAATAATCTGCATCTTGACTACAGAAATTGCCTTTTGACTCTTACTTGAGGTGGGAGAAGCAAATATCCAGTTCACAGGGTTTAAAAGACGGTGCCATTGCTCTCAACTACCTGAATTAGAAAATGACACGAAATGCAATGCGTTTATATGAAAATTATTGTCTGAAGAGTTGAATGGCATCAGACTCCATAAAGCAAAGTGTTTGCTTACCCTTGGCAAAAGGTGTTGATCATGTTGAAAAGTGACGGTAACCAGCGGGGTTTATGACGGCGCAGCTGGAGAAGGTCCCGAAGGCGTCAGTGAAGCTGATAAATGTGCTCGGGACAGGAAAGGCTGTTTTTGAACGAGGTTTTTATTGGAAAGTAGTGTCCGAGTGACTGTTCAATAGATCGACGGAACGCAGCGATGACTTACGGAACGCGCCGAGTCCGCTCAGTGAGAAGGTGTGAAGCCTCGCAACATTTTGCGTGATTGATGCGACTCTCCGCTCGCGCACTCCGCCGTGTGCCTTCTTGTTTATGGCAGTCTGTTCTGATTAAAGTTTTACACAGCCCCAAAGTAGAGTCGATCTTTTACCAAAAGCTCAATATCTTAGTTTGTCCGTCTGTAGTTTGATTTGTGAGTGTGTATGTGTGTGGTGATGTGAATCCCTCTTTGAAGTGCTCTTCAGATTTAGCGCTTGCGAGGGACTCTCAACTGAGAGACGTCAACTGATTAACCCATTGTAGACACGTGTCTGTTTTTTCTTGTCTTTATCTGAAGTGAGGGTTTATAAAAGACAGATGAACATAACGACAGCATATCTAATACAATCGCATATAAATTAGCCGCGTTCATGTTTTTAAAGTTGTCTAAATTCCGAAAAGATTGAGGTTAGGAACAAAGGTGCTCAGGTAAGCTAGATAAAACCGTTCATAACGTAATTAGCAAGTTTGTGGTCTCATTTAATAGGTTTGTTGGTTAATGAATAGCTACGTTACTGGAGGCTGTACAGTTAATAGCATTAGAGAAAAGTAGACAGTGAAAGGATTTAGCAAGACTTTTACCCAAGGTGAAATATTAGTGCAAAACAACCGTGAAGCATTGCAGCTACACCCACACAGTAAGATTAAAGTGTTGACATTGCACAAAAATTGCAAATGTGTCCTCTGACCGTGTCTGGAGTTGCTATGCAGTTAAAACTGTGAGCAGTGCAACTTCAATGAACGCAGTCCCACCGATCTCGATGATAAATGTGTCAATAGCGCCACCGCGTGTTGACACAATTATCGACACTGCTGAGTTAATAACGTATAGTTTTCATTATCAACTATTATTTTGATTACTTAAAATATTTACGAAATGTAAACGGGTGTTGTAGTAGTATTTAAAGTATCGGTAACACTAGCCTATTAAATAACATGAACAAACAGTGCATTTATTAGACTATTTATTAATCTTTGATAAAGTTAGTTATTGAAAATACAGTTGTTCATTGTTTATTCATGTTAGTTCACAACACAGCACGAACACAAACTTGTGATTTTTAATAATACATTAGTAAATGCTGAAATTAACATGATCTATTTGTAAAGATACATCATTGTAAAGTGTGAAATGTTTCCAGATTCATTTGTGCTTAGCGTAGCCTACTCAGCAGCCTATTCAATAAATTGAATAAATTGACATGCTAAATTTCGTAAAACTACTGTTTAGTTATAATATTTTCTTGATATACTGGTTATCCAAAGAAAACAGATGACAAGTGCAGGTAAAATACTCATATCACATCCTGCTGCTTTCCATTTGTGAAGCACACGTTGTTAGTATCCACAATAATTCAGCCACTTAAGTTAACTGCTTAATTAATTAGCCTACTAACTATTCCAGATTTAAACAGTATAAATTAATAAATACATTGACATAGCAGTGTATACCAGCAGGTGGACCAAACAAAACTGAACTAAACAAATGAAATATTTAACAAATAAACATAGCCAATACTATAGCGTTATATACAACTTGAGCTCTCCATTTGTCTTATTTAATAAGAAGGCCCCACTATAGTGTCCTTAGTGTCCTGTAAATAAATGATGCACTAGGCAGCTTTACACACAGCAAGAGTTGCCAGTAATCAAGAAATGGATGAAAAAAGTATAACCCTTTTCATGTTGACTGAAACAATTAACAATGCGCATTTCCTATTCTGTTTCTTTTACCATACAGGTTTGGCAGCATGCTAGATTTTGTCAGATTACCACATTGCAAAACACTGCAGTTTGGATCTGTAGTGCAAGCATGACCATGCACATTCAAGACGCACAGTATGTAGGCAACAAGTGACTGATATGCTTTGAAAAACTTGTCAAGCAGGTCATAGATAAATGAGTGTAGATTGAAATTGAGTGAGAGGCTTTAGGAGGCTTTGTCCTCTAGAGTTGACGGGAATAGCCATATCAGATAACAGTTTACCTTCTGCTTACAAGGCGTAATTTCCATTAGTAAGTATACAGTCTATCTAAGACTTTGCGGATAAGGTGATATACAGTATATAATGACCATATATTTAATCATTTTTTAGTGTAACTAATCAAACTAGCTCTAGAAGGTCCGCACCCACTGCAAACAGGGTTTATCTCACCATGATTCATCACGTCTATAATATAACTGTGTAAATATATATATCCCTGCAAACAAGCCAGCACTGGCCCTTTATGGGTCCACTTAGGGCAAGCCTAAGGGCCCCCAGCGGGCTGCCAGT
>JAUMHP010000057.1:7532266-7551659 GCA_032361065.1 Enteromius trimaculatus
TACTTCCTGGTTCTAGTAAGGACTCTAGCTGCTGCATTTTGAACTAGCTGTAGTCTATTTATCAAACGTGCAGAACAACCGCCCAATAAAGCATTACAGTAATCTAACCTCGAGGTCATAAACGCATGAATTAACATTTCTGCATTTAAGGTTGAGAGCATACGTTGCAATTTAGATAAGTTCTTGAGATGGAAAAATGCAGTTTTACAGATACTAGACACATGGGTTTCAAATGAAAGATTGCTATCAAACAGCACACCTAGGATCCTAACTGTTTATGTAAGTTTTAAATCTGTGCACCCTCTATAAAAGTTATTGTCTCTCAAAAGAAAAAGTTGACTCTGAATCATTGAAAGGAGTCGTTTTGATCCCAAGCCATTTAATGTTGAGGTCAATATATTAGCATATTGCCCATCCACTTATTGAGCGCGCAGACCTGAGAAAACTACTAACTTTAGTGTTGGTCTGAATTAAAAACAAGTTCAGTCTTTGCCACTATGTGCTCTGGAGTGTAAAACACTGCTTTTAATGAAATCGACAAATAACCCATGCATGTCAACCTGTTGTCTGCTTCATTAGGGGTGACTGGATGTTAAAAATCTATTTTTCTAAATAACTTTTGACAACATTTAATCAATTAGTATGTTTGTATGTATCAAATGGTTCTATCAGAAGCCTATGTGAAATGTTGCAAGCAAAGAGTAAAACGAGCAAAGTGAAATTTGTCATTGTGTTTGAGCCAAATATCTGCACTCCTTGTATCCCAAATTTGGGGGCTGTAACTAACTGCTATAATTTGCAATTACAGAACATCATAAACATTAGGTAAACAAAGCACAAAAGGGTGTCTCCATCCAGACATCCTAATTTAGACAGACAGATGCTCAGACTGGCCACTGTCCACCATTAAATCTGGTTTGTGAGCAGCTGGAAGGGACAGCAGCCCTCAATGTGAGTCCTCTGCCTGCTCTGGAGGTTAACAAGCTCTGGCCTGCTATAATAACACACCAGCCCACAGCCACCCAACTCATCCAGTCCACAATCCAAAGCATTTGACTTCACCAGACCAGATAAGACACCGCAAGATATGTCAGATCCCATTCTCACCTTCTTAAGAGACAGTACTTTTCACTCTCTGCAAAGCCCTGGAGTTCAAGGATGGAAAGATTCACAACTCTTGTTATTCACTAAGGTGAAAGGAACAGAAACCTTATTCTTTAGCTGAAAGTAACTAATAACTGCGCAAAAGATAATGTATTGAAAAATGTTTTTTTTTGTTGAAACAAAGAGAGTAAATGGGGTTCAATGTGGATTTAACAATCACAGATTTGAAAAGGATCAGCAAATATTTAAACTATCTCTTTAAATGCTACAACTCTTAACATTTGCACACTGGTCCAATACAATTGATACATTATATAAACACAATCTGTGATGCACTGAATGTTTTATTGCAATTAACTGACAATAGCAAAGTGCCTTTTCATAATAGCAATTGCTACAATTTAATAAAATAAGTATAGATATAAAAAACACAACAAAAATTAAACAGAGTACAACAAAACACAAAAGCATAAAAAAAACTATGGCAACTTCTTTTTTTAAATATTCAGTGCACTATTTTGGTTATTTAAAAAAAAAAAAAACATAAAAATCACCACTTGAAAAAGCAGCACTGGCTGAACTGAACAC
The DNA here is from genome assembly GCA_032361065.1 of Enteromius trimaculatus. Classification (NCBI taxonomy): domain Eukaryota; kingdom Metazoa; phylum Chordata; class Actinopteri; order Cypriniformes; family Cyprinidae; genus Enteromius; species Enteromius trimaculatus. The sequence goes on from JAUMHP010000057.1 coordinate 7,533,959, forward strand.
ACATCAACACAATATTTTTTGTCATTTGTTTTGTTTTTCTGCAGCTATACTGCCAGTACACAGCCATGACATGCAGCCCTCGAAATGCATTTACAACATTGTGAGAACATTATGATTCAGCTGGGCATGTTGAACTACAAAAACACTATTAAGAGTTCTGAATAAGTCTGTACAGATTGAACGACAGCAGAACCGCAATATCACACCCAATGTCACATTACACATCTCCTGCTAGAGGAAGGCCAAGCTATTGATCAAACAGAAGTTTGCATTACATTTGCTGTGTTGAAATGACTGAACAGGTGCTTTAAATCAGCGAGGCCTTCTTCAAGGTAGAGATGGTGAGGGTGCCATTGATCTGACATGATGTCACAACACACAACTTTCAGACATTAATAATAATGTCCCCCTTACTCATCATCATGCACTGTACAGTTCAACTAAATTTAGTAGATAAAGAGCGCTAGATCACTGTGTCATCTGTATGAAGATTCTCAGACTGGTTCAGAATTACTTCCCATAATCCTCTAGGCCACTGCACGCAAGTAGCCAAGTTATAGTTACCTAAATGTTCGCTGCTATTTCTGCCACATTCTGTCTATTCAGATTTATGAGCTTCACGTATTCTATCTAGGAGTTCTATGATTCAATAAATAAGACGATCACAAGCTTTGAATGGATCTAAATTTCATTTACAGAAAAGCCGCGAAGTTGACTGTCGAGATCATATGAGGGCGGCAGCGATCCAGTTGATACTCTGTGGGAAAAGTTGCACTGTTGAAAGATCTTCAGGGGTGTCTGTAAGTGAGACACATCCAGTTTGGTGTCAGCCCCACAGGTCGCTGTTACTACAATGTGTTATGTTTCATAGTCCGTGTTGGGAAAAAAAATAACATAAAATTCAGTCACGCTACAGCTAAGCTCTAAACACTCTCAGTATAGAGGTTGAATCTTGAATGAAACCGGACTAGTGTGGACTGCAGAGCAAATGTGAGGATCCTAGCATCTTCAATGGTAAAACATGGCAGTGTTTTCGAAGTGTTCATGGAGACCGACGCTATATTAATCCTCAGAGATATAAATCACACTAGTAGGTCTTCACAGGTTACAGGTTATGACACTGCGCAATAAATTTTCACAATGTTTTCAGCAGTAACACAAAGATCGGGCACCATATTTCAAACACAAACCAATAAAGAGAAGAACAACAACACTTGATGTGACTTAGAATATAGATAAAACAAAATGTCAAATCCCTTCATAACTTATATATCTGCTTTCCTTCTGGATCATTACAGGGCACGTATGATGAAAAAAAGATCTTGGCACTGAGAATGTCCCTTGAGTCTATAGTGTCCTGTCTGCCGTCTCCCTCAAGACAACTTTTTATACAAGAAATTCAAAAACTTCGGAGAGAAAAGCCCTTCATGCCCCCTTTTGTTTCCATTCAACTTTGCATTATGAAAATACGAGGACACTAAGGTCACCGCTCACCAAATGTGTGGACAGTTGTGTATGTATACACAAACAAGCACACACTCATATACACATAAGGGTGTTTTTAGAGATAAATGGATCTTCTTAACATTGGAAAGGTCAAGGAGACCTACAAATAAAATGGGGTATTTGAGGGCATGTGGAAACATCTGAGCACCATGAGGAAACAAGTCAGTGTAGGAAGCTCACTGTCTTTTCCAACAGCACGTTACACAGATCTAATCCAATTTAGTGTCTTAGAATTTGTGGCTTTTGAAGTTGTCTTGGTCTTTGGCAGTGAGGATGAGCTGGGGTTCATGTATATCCTTGAATCTGTGAGCAATCAGGGCTCTCCATAGTCTATATCCATTTAAACAAAGGCAGTTTCTCAGGTCAGTTCTGTGGCACGTGCACACAAACAAAATCAATATACATCCATTGTCAGAAAATATTGTCATTCTCTTCCTTCATCCATACACCATTGTCCCTAGAAACGTTCATAGTCCAGCAATGACCTTCCAGTCTTCTGAAGAAAAAATATGCACAGACAAAATAACAAATAATATGTAATGGTTTCCACCAGACTTCATAGACGGGAGTAAAAAAGCAAAAAGAATCTGCTGTTTCCGATCACAAAGAGGAAAGGAATTGGTGTCAGTCGGGTAAAATACATCAAGGCTCACGGATACTGCCACCTCAAAGAAAAGGTTCTCGCACAAGAGCATGAATGAAAAGTAAAATCATACTTAAAAAAAAGATCAGGAAGAAGAAAGCAAAGCGAATGTCTAGGCATCGGTGCCAGCAGCCACCGTAGTCATGGCAACTTCAACTTAGTCAGTCATATGGACGGATTGACAGGCCAGGCTAGAAGCCTAGATTACTTTCTGGTGGCCTCATCACGGACGAGGAGGAGAAGAAAAACAGAGAGCGAGTCAGAGAGAGAGTGTAGCAAGTCTCTGAGCGAGACAGGGTCACGTTTGTGTCACTGTTACTCCACAGAACCGGGGTGAAGGCTGAGGGCTGGGGGGTCCAGACAGGTTGGGGAATAGCTGAGATGAGGCTCTTTGATCCACAAGAGCGGCGCTCCGTTCTTGCCCTCCTGGTTCTTGCTGGAGCTGCGGGTCTTGTAGCGCACCAGCAGGACAGCGATGAGGAGGATGCCAAAAATAGGGAAGGGGTAGAAGAACACGAAGTAGAACAGAGAGTCGTTGGAACAAACCACTGACTGTAGGGTAGAGACTGGAGGGGGACAGAATGAGTTACAACAATTTAATATGGAAGTAAAATATTTATAAGAACAACAACAAAAAAAAGCTAACCAATGTTGGGAAGGCTACTTTGTAAATAAAGTTACCTTTTTCAACATGTAATACGTACATTAAATCTTTCAGTTACATTAATAACATAATGTAAGTCATTTATTACTTAATCATTTTCAAACCAGGTAGAGATAACCACCTTTGGTTAGGCTTTTGGCTTATAAACTCACCCTGCTCCATAACATTAACAATGGTGACTCCAGAGTTGTTGGTGGCCAGGCGGTACCAGGCATTGCGTGGGTTCAGCAGCCACTCCTCCACATGGCAGTAGTAATTGCCAGCATCTCTGGACCGAGCTTTCTGGATGGTCAGACTGTACAGTTCAGAGGTGGTGCGTTCAAACTGCAGGCGAGAGTTTGGACCGGGCTCCTCCGTAGGGCTGCAGTTGCCATTACCAAACACTGCATCATGACCGATGGAAAAGACGCACTCTTGCTCATCCTCCTCCTCTTGTCCTAAACGGTACACATACCAGGATACAGAGAAGCGCGAATCCTTTGAAGACTGCTGAAGAATGCTGCAGCCCAGTCGGATTGATCCATCTTCAGGTACTGTGATATTAGATTCTGCCTCCTCCACCTGTAACTTCACCACTGCAGTAAAAGCAATAATAAAAATCATTAAGTGCATGACAACATTTTTTAATCTTCTTCAAAGACTGGGGTAGCATCTGTCACAAACTCACTGTTACATTTATACAGAGCCACATATTCAGGTTTAATTAAAGGAATTATTCAACCAAGTATGACTTTTGTTAAACACGAGGAGACGTTTGAATTTTCTATTCGTTAAAACATCCTGAAAAAATCCCACAAAAATGTAAATAAGAAATGTTTTGATAAGATAAAAGAAAATCGGCATTAGGGTGAGCAAATAACAACACTACTACACCTAACAAGTACAAAAATTTACATATTTACACATTTACACACCCTAAAATTAACTCTATTCTCAAATAATCTGATTTCTGCAGGGCATCAAGCATCCATGGATGGGGAACTTGCAGTTCAATATGTCACTCTCAAATGAAGGTGAGGATCATCACATTTTGTGTGAGAAGTCACAAGCTCCTTCAGCAGGGTCTTGAGCTGAGATCAGCTAAAAATAAGACTGCATTTTCAGGCACACTTTAAGGGGCTCCTCTTATCTTCTGCTCATGTAAAAGCAGTCCAATTTAACTTTGAAGATGGCAGATTATGAGGTGCTGAACCTTTCATCAACTATCTATTTGTAAATACATTTATATGGATGCTATTTCAAGCAATCGTGCAGCGGGGAGGTGATCTGACACTCACACTTGCATCCCCAGGGAAATATGTCTGGAATTTAAGTGCATATTTAGATATATTATAGAGATATACACTGTGTATATACACAGATGAGAGGAAAAAAATAGAAAGAGGTATAAAATACAGTTGGACTAAAGCAGCGCTGAGAAGAAGATTAAATACTGTATGCTAGGGGAAATGCATTCATGCTGAAGAATAGAAAATGCATCATGCATAAACCACATGAAAAATAAGGGCTTCCGTGATGATCAGCATGTACATGTGAACGCTAGATTTGCATTATTCATTTAGAATAATAATTTATTACTTGCTGAAGCTATCCTACCACTAAAAACCAACATAAAAGTGCCCCAACTCACTTTTCTTGACCTTGATTTGTTTCAGAGGAGCAGATGTCTTGGCCACCTGTGCACCTAAAGCTACTTGCTCAAAGGACCCGAGGACAAACTACACAACAAAACGTGTCTGTGTAACAGTGGTACGTCGATGACCCATGTCTAGTGCAGTAATATTGAAGAGTGTGGGATCTGTGGAGGTGGGATCTGTCCTTCCGGCTCCTCAAAGCTTTGAATTTATGCTGTCAAAGAGTCCAGATGGCATCCGACTAATGTAAAACTCACAGACATATTCACCTGAACCACACTAGACCTGTCTACAGAAGCTAGGTCATGATGTTAAAGGAAAAAGAGGGAAGAGCCAGATGAATAGCTAAGGCGGTTTGCAGCAGGGGTCTTCACGGGCGGCTGTGCGGGGTGAATAGTGGAGCAGCAGCTGTGTGGCACTCAGATGGGCATCAGGAGTAAAGCCTCTGGGCTCCGGCAGTCATGATTGTGTCTGTTATAAGGGTCTGACTCCCCCTTGCAGCATGCACTGTGAGTGCTAAGGTCTGTGGCCCATTTGGGGGCGGGGGGTCCCTGAGGGGCTGATACGCTGCAGGCTTGCGTTTTAGGTGTTACACATACAAAGTCCCTGTCTCTCTTTATGGTTTCCTCTCATAAATGCACACATGCTGATGAATGATTCAGTTTGGGCAGGCATGAGCTCAGGATGGCTGCGCTCCACGGTGGTCTCAGGGGAAGAATGTTTTCATGCTGCTCTTTCCGATCCTCTCATGCCAGATGGCCTGGTAAGCCCATGGGACCGCTACACACACCTACAACTGAATCTCAAAGGCTTTGGAGTCTGCTATAGGAATAAAGGCCAACTCGGCTAGTTGGGTGCCATTGTAAATACTGTCCAGCGCTTTCCATGAACAAGATACAAAAAAGAGATTTCTTCAGAAAAACATTTAGAAAATGTGGATCGTTAATCTCAGGAGGGCCTGGGATTTTTTCTTTTGTTTATTTTATTTGAGGAATTTCTGAAAGCCTGTTACCAAAATAAATATACAGCCCCAGAAAAAATAATTAAAGAGAGCACCGCAAAATTATCAGCTTCTCCGATTTAACTATTTATTGGTATGTGTTTGAGTACAATTAATATTTTTGTTTTATTCTATGAACTACTGACAATATTTCTTTAAAATCCCAAGTAAACACACTGTAATTTAGAGCATTTAATTGCATAAAATGACAACTGGTCAAAAAAAAAAGCAGTGTTTTGGAGTGGTCTATTAATTTGTAGCGCCAGAGACATAGTTTGAAAACACTAATTTGTGTATTTACTCTTTTGTGTGTCATTTTCAAGCAAAAAACATTAAACTAAAAACTAAAAGGGGAAAATACAAAACACCAAATGTGTAACACGTGTCATTCAGAAATTTAGAAGGTATTTTGATGCTTTTTGAAAAATGTATTTTATGCTTACTAAAGCTGCAATTATTTTAAGCGAATGGAAATTACTTTTAAATGAGAAGTACAAGTGTTTTCCACTTTAATACATTTTAAATCTTATTGTTATCAATGTTGAAAACAGTTGTCAGTTGTACTTTTGTGGTAGCCATGATATATTTTTGCAAGATTCATTGATAACTAAGTTGATAACCAAAAACCCTAACTTTTTTTTTTACATTATATCTTTGTCAGATTTAATACTGTGCATGCTTGCTTAATAAAAGTATTAATTTCTTTTAAAAAATTCAGTAAAATATGTGGGACATTTAAATAAATATTCTTACCTGGCTGTCTCACCACCACATGTGTGAAGCCAGAGGAGTCTTGTGCCAGGCGGTACCAGAGTGCATCAGGGTCCAAGAGCCACTCCTCCACAAGACAGTAGTATGTTCCAGAGTCGCTGGTCTCTGCACGATGCAGGGTGAGGCCATACAGCCGAGGAGAGAGCCTCTCTGACTGCACACGGCTGCGGAGACGTTCCTCCTCTGCGTACGCTCCATACTCAAATGCTCCAGAGTGTTCGATCTTCAGCAGCAGCTCATCTGGCTCTCCCGCCTCGGCCTTACGTGCGTACCATAGTACAGCATGCTGAGAGTCTGGGCTGGTTTGAGAGGTGATGGAGCAGTTGACACGCACCCGACTGTCCTCCAGAAACTGCAGACTCTGGTTGGCCTTGTGCACCTTCAGTTTACTCACTAAAGGAAGAGAAAGCAAAAAAAGGGAAAGGTTAGAACAATGAATACCAAGATTTACAGATTGTTTAGACCAAATACATCTTAAATACTTTAAAGATAATATATTAATAAAATAATAGCCCACTTAACGAGTACACTTTTATGTTTCTTGAAACACTTAAGTACACATATAAAATAAATGCGCTTTGAAAGAATATCCATAGGAATCCACTGTTTCTTTTTAATGTGAATAGGCCTTTAATCAGAATGGACATTTGTTGTTGCAAAGGGAGTGCTGGAACCACTTGTTTCTGGATCTGGAAGAAATAAGACATCAGAAACATTCTTGAGGGAGCAGGGCTGTGGGATCCTTGGCATACATATTGGATTACTACAGGTGCGTCAGGTGTGACCGCCATCGGCAATGGCTGCTATTTCACACCATGAGTGGATTTATGAGTACCAGAAGAGCTCAGGAAGACACAGTGAAGATGAGAGACACACTTTCACACCTGCAAATAAGAGGTCTCACATACTTACAAATGTAGATCATTAGATTTGTGCAACAGACAAGCATTCAAAAGTAAAAAGAGCAGATGTCCTACATGTGCGGCCCTGTTATTTGGCATGAGAATGTGCAAACGGTCCAGGCACACTTTCAAACACATTAAACATATGCCACTGCATTACTCCTCCCAGTTTCCCTCAACACACACACATCCACTGGCTTTTATAAAGAAAATACAACATTGGTGGGACTTCACATGATTGTTTCTTTCACATCTTTTATTACCTCAAATGAATGAGCATCTGTGAAACTTCACATTCTGTTTTTCCTGCTTTAATGGCTCTTTGCTAAAAATCCAATTTTCCACTGACACTTTGGCTCCAGTAATCCGCATCACGCATTTCTGCACTTCTAGCAAAGTCCCCCGATTCATCCCTAAGCCTGGACCTTCTCCGTAAATAACAGTGGCACGAACACTCTTACGCTTCTAACCAGCAGGCCAGAAACCAAATCCCTGCAGCAAAGCTCCTCAACTCAATTGTATAATGTCAAATCTCACCGATTTAACACAGTTCCTCTAAAGTTTTAGTTTTTTTAAAGATTTATAAAAAAATGTAACCACAAAGGAATTGTTCCCCCATTTAGGCTTTTTACTTATCAAATATACCGCCTTTATTCCATATTCTTAAAACCCACACCACAATAAACTTCTCCAAAAAATGCAATGAAAAGCATGACAAATAATTAATAATCACAATTCCATTTGATGTGCCATCTGTGTGTTTGCAGTAATACCGGCATATGCTGACATACTGTTGTAATTGTACAGGCTATCAGGCCAAGAGCTTCTAAAATTAAAATGTCACACTGCAAAATGAGCTTTGTTCACTCCTGCAGGGCTGTCAGAGTTAATATCTCCCCACAGTTCAGCTTTAAAACAGAAGAAGCCAACAAAACTGACAGGAATGAGTGTCTGTCTGCCTTCAGTTGTTGACACTAGTTGCACTAGATCAGTTGCTTGTTGGCATAAAGCCAGCTAACTAACTGCTAATTTAGCTCTTAAATAAAATAAACTAGTTACCTGATAACATAAGAAAGGTTACTATGAGATTTTAAATCATTTTTTAATAATATGTTATAAATGTTAGAAAACTCTGGAAAGCAAGATGGCTCCGCTCTAATCTAGAGTAATGGCTGCTGATAATGTTGCTGACTTAGTTTACCGGAAACATATAAAGACAACATTTAGAATCTGCAGTGGGGCCCAATTTAAATAGACAAAAATGTACATGAACTTTGGCAGTTTTTTAAACTGCTAGCAGGCGTTTATCCCGTAAATGCAAAATGGCAACTTGTGTGCCCTCAGACATAAAACATTACTGGTTGGGTGCACACTAAAGATGCTCTCAAAGTGCTGGCAGTCATTCCATAGGGAATCTCTACAGAACCCTTTCAGAACTAGCAGCTAATCGCAGGAGAATGACTCTTCAATCCTCTAAAGCAGAACCACCAATGGATGGGATTTCCACACAACAGATTTCTTAGTTTTCTTTCTAATTTCTCCGGTTTTGACAGGAAACAAAGGCTGAAAAAGAGATGTCAGGGATTAAAGACCCCGTGAAATCAAAATTAGAGTTATGTGGCTTTCAGTTCATGTAGTTTAGCTTTGATGCAATTTATGTGCTAGTGTACACACCAATGCTGAAAATTCACTTTTAGATACACGGTTAGCACGTCACCATTCATCTATACAGCTTATTTCGTTTTTCACGATTGGCATGTCTTTTTTAACCTTAATATGATGATACAGGCTTCCTCTTTCCATAAGAAAATAAATGAGCACAGAAAAGCAAACTACACTTAACACCAGTTGCTTAATACTTGACCTGCGAGATTAATTTTTGACATATTTTCTTTACTGAATTTGCTAGTCGCTGATCACATCACCAGGTGCATTCAGCATTATATGATTTTCCAAAAACCATGTTTACAAACACGGTGCCCACTGCTGCACAATTAAATACAATCATAGAATATTGCTCAGATTTACATAAGGTTATTCACAGAGGCTTTGAAATCAGAGAAATGCTATGCACGGCAACTCACAGTTGAAACACAGTTTAGCCTCCTGGGCAACAGAAAAGCAATACAGCAAATGTGATTGGAAACATTTGCCTTCTGTTTCAAGCTCACTTCTGGTCAATGCTTTTCTTTCAGCGTGATGCATAAGTGGACTTGGAGTGGAGGATTGATGCTCTGCTCTCTCTCTTTTCCACCATTCAATTTTCTAATAAAGAAAATACGCAGAGCAGGAAGCCTTTGACAAGATGGAAATGAGGTCCATTGGTCTTTGTAATTTCTGTCCTACAGGAGCAGCTATCCTTCCATTAGCTCCCAAGAGTTGCAGCAGATAAGTACTTTTGCATGGGTTTCTATTATTCACTGGCTTTTAGGGTTACCCTTACTAGGTCTGAATCCTTTGGAGAGTGTCCTCTATCTGCACTTATGAAGGAAGGCAGTCAATTAAATTCTGACTGAATCCTCTCCGACTCGGACTCCACCAGGCACGATTAAATGATTTAATTAAACAAGATATTTGTTCTTGACAAAACTGCAAGCCATTTCATTTTTGTTGTATAATCGAATTAGAAAAAAATCAATAAATGTATGAAAAGCAAGAGAGAGAAAATAAAGATGGGAGAGTAAGAGAGGCTGAAAAATGAAGCAAATCAAGCAGCACATTTTAAACAGCTCAGAGCTTGATTAGAGGCAGTTTGTGACGGCTCTCAGACGGAGGGCGAGGAGGTGTGGAGGGGGAGGTTGGCAGCGGAAAAAGCAAACAGAGAAAATGTTTAGAGTGCATTTGTGATTTTCTAAGAAGACAGCGAGCCGCGTTCCCTCCTCCTGCGTGTGTCCAATTTGTTAGCCCCAGTTAATTACCAACACGCTGCGCTGCCGAGATAAAGATGCTTTTATTTGCTTTATTTATTGATGACACAATCTCCAAAGATAATGCAGCCTTCCCATCAAGAAACAACACATTTATTTATTACATTAAGAAAACATTTATTCCAGTAACATCCCCAATGCACTGGAGATTTTAAAGTAGCCATATGATGAGGAATTAAAAAAAAAAAAAAAAAAAGGTTTATTGCGCTATCAAAACATACTATAACTCCAAACAAACTAAATGTCCTTGCCAGTCCAAAAAGAGCATTTATGGAAAACTAAAGCGTGAACAATATGTTCCAAGTGAGATCTTGGGTAAAAGTCAGAATGTACAGCTTGTAGGAGCAGTCACGCAGCGTGAATGCCACACAGCCAGAACTCTGTCAGAGGCAATAAATGTGGCCCACTCAGTCACAGTGAGTTAGAAATGAAGAAATGAGGAATTAATGAGAAAAAAATAACATATCATTTTAACAAATATTATGTTGTTCCTGACTGGGTGTAGCACCTTCCACTCTGCACTTCCGTTTTAAATGCATTTTTTAACATCATCCTGATCATTAGTTATTTGAATGTCAAATGCAATTTGTAGCAGTAGCAGACACTTTATTGGGTTTTGTCAGATCAGTGTTTTACCCTTGTCTGTGTCTTTCGGCATTTTTCAGAGCTTGTTTTGACTGGTTGGACATGCCGAATCAGCACTTGCGGGGTTGAGAATTTCTGGGAAGTGACATACTGTTATCTGATGGTTGTCCGCCTTGGTTAGTTCACCCAAAAAATTTAATTAGTATGTGTTTTACTCACCCTCAATCCATCCTAGGTGAATATAACTTTCTTCTTCCAGACGAATCTAATCAGAGTTATATAAAAAATTGTCCTGGCACTTCTAAGCTCTATCATTTACCTTTAACGGTTCAAAACACATTAAAAGTGTATGCAGACGTAGCTACTGTAGCAAATCCATGTGTTTTTGTAAGAAAAATCTCCATAGTTCAAATGTTATAAACACTTATTAATAAATAACTTGGTGGTTAAAACGTTGGTCACAAATTGGAAGCACAAAACAAGGATTTCCACATAAGCCAAGAAGAGACTGGTTTTCCTTTGCTAAAGTAGGAAAACTTTGTTTCCTTTGCTCCTATATTTTCCAGAAACGCATGCATTACGCATAAGTCTTATGACATCTGCCGAGACTCCTTCTGCTTACCACAGTCAGCAGAAGTTAGCAAAAAGTGTTCATTATATTTTGAAATATGGATATTTATCTTACAAAAACACATGGATTTGCTACAGGAACACCCGCCCACTGCAATGATAGGGGTTAGAAATGCCAGGACAATTTTTTATATAACTGCCTGAAAGAAGAAAGTCATATACACCTAGGATGGCTTGAGGGTGAGTAAAACATGCTAATTTTAATTTTTTGGATGAACTACCCCTTTAATATGATATGCTTTCACAGGAAACAAGACTAAAACTAACATTTATGTGACCTGCCATGTGAATGGGATCTATGCCACTAAGTATTTCTTATTCCATTATTAAAACAGCAATCTTTCAAGAGTTCTGTTGATGACACAAAAACACAAGCAGTCATTAGGGAAGAACAGTTAATCGGTAGCTGCTAATTTCAACCCCCACTGACAGATGAAGAGTCCTTATCACTGTCAATCACTTACAACATAATAATATCCCAGTTCATGCATATTTATGAGTTCCACAAGCACGTCTATTTGCCCGAGCACGAGTGGAGACTGAGAAATGGTTGAGGTGTACCTGTAAACATGAAAGACTTTTTGGAGCGCTCTCTTTTTTTAAAAGGGGGGAGAGGAGATCCATTTACTGCCTTGCAGATGTAAGTGGCTTTAAGTGAAGCAATGACAAGTGGAGGTGGATAATCATCAGAGATGGAAAGAGCAGACAGAGGAGTGCCTGAAAGGGATAGAAGAACTGAGAGAAGGGGGAAAAAGGGAATCAGAGAGTGAGCAAACGGTGCAGTAATATTAAGAGGTAATCGTTAAATCGCAAAACGGCAGAAGTGCTGCTCACTTAGAACAGAGATAAGTTAGACGAAATAAGCATTGGCAAAACGAGAGGGAAAGTGAAATTGTGGACTGTGAAGAAGAGTAAGTGACTTTCAGTTGAAAACGCATCAAAAAATGTGTTTCTTTTTTACGCAGCACTAACCCAAGCACATTGAAGGCCGGCTTAGAGCTCCAAACTAGACTGCTCTTCCATGAGCTCTTCTAACTGTTAATCCAAGCAGCAGAGCCTGAAATGTGTCATATTAACGTTCTGAAATGTGCTTAATCCCAGTGAAACAGATTGCATGTGTTTTTTGAGGGGTGGGAAGCTGCGTTCCCTCAGGAGAGCAGTTTAAGCAGATCCGCCTTGCACAGCGAAGAATGGGGCTTGAGCACTGCTGCCCTCCGTCTGCTACAAAAAAACATAATAGGAGCCTAATATCTATGCTAATGAGGCCGATACATCTCTGATTCCTTTGTGTTGCAGAAGGATTTCCAGCAGTCTTCCACAATGCAATTAGAGCAATATTGTAATTATGTGGATCTGTGCTCGGGCGGGGAGTCCACAGATGAGCCCTGTGTGTCCTGTGCCTCCTCCCCGCTTTAATTTTCCAACTTCCGTTGAGACGTGTCCCCCCTCCCTTAACGTACGAAATATGTTCAGGTTCTGGTTTGTGATGCAGCAAAAACAGCTTTGTGTGGTTATCAGGGAACTCTGGGATTGCTGTGTGCTATCAGAAAGCATACAGTAAGAAGACTGGGGTCTGCAGGAGTGGGCATTGGTGGCATGTGTTTATATGCACAGAGAGGGAAGCATTCAACTAAATTCAATGTTTTCTTTTGGCCGGAACAAGGCTGAATAGCATCTGTTTAAGGCTCTTCTCATTGTACCCACAGGCCTTTCTGTCGAGCCTCATATGTATGATAATCAGCAAAAACAACTCGTTCAAAAAGTAAAAAAGGAATAAAACTTAAGAGTGAAAACGTCAAGTAATATTAGCTCGGGAGCTAAAAAAGGACTTTTTAATTAGTGACATCCTGAGAGACTTTGATTAAAAATGCCATGAAGTGTGTTTATGGATACAGGAAAGGGAGAGTTATGTAACATTTAAACCAATCAGACAGACAATTTTTCATTAGATTAGGTAACAATCACAGACCCCTCACCCAATACACAATATGTCTGTGAAGGTGCAATGGTAACCAGAACACCTCTGACAGATTAGATCAACTTTATGACCTATGTAGAGAAAACTCCCAAACAATATGTCTATGCATTTCCTATAATGCACATCCCCAGGTCATTGTGTATAATGTTATTGTTCTTGTGTATTGTCTTTTGTATGCATGCTTATGACATATCACTAGTTAATATCACCTCACGTTTGGCGTGTTTGGATTTAATCAGCTCGTCTTCACATGATCTAATTTAGAGTATATATTAGATATATATTATGTATGTAGTTCATTTTGTTAAAGTTAAAAAAAAATGTATCTGTGTAGGCAGTTCACAAGGTTTTAGAACAGAGCCAGAGTGCAGGTGGGTGTGAGTTTCTGTGAATCAGGTGGGAGGCAGTGCCCTATATTTTGACCTTGAGCATCACTTCAGAAGTAATTAATTACCAAACCCTTATGAAATGGTTTTGGATATGAATGCTTCAGAAACAAATGTGCTTCATCAATCTTCTATTGTGTCAGTGAATGTCATGGAGTAAAGTCTATTGCCTGGGCACTGGGATGGAAAATAAGGGAGGACAAAAAGCTCTAGTGATTGAATTAGGAGTAAAGAGCTTGTGGGCTCTGTTAGGAATATAAGGTGCTCTACATAAAGGCTCCTGGGGTACGGTCTGAAGAATACTGTTGATCAGTGCTTCTCAGATTTGTCAGGCCAAGTATCACTTTTAATGAAACCAGAACAACCAAGTACAGATAGTACTACCGACTAACTGAAATAGCTCTGAAATGGCAAGATTAACGACTAAGAAATGAATGAATATCACATAATGTTCACATAATTAAGATGTTGTAAGACCTCCATTGGCCTCTTGACTATATCGCTGTTGCTTGCAAGAAAACTAAAGGAGTAGCATGTAAAATGTTTTGCTATTATTGAAAACAAACAACATTTTTACTGTCATTTTAAATGTTAATAATATTTCAGAACGCTTTTTCAGATTTTTCAGATCAAATCAATGCAGACATGATCAGTGTGATGCATAACAATACAGCATTACTCCCTAAAAAAATAACTAATTGTGTTATGTTACTTTTGCCTTACTTTAAATCTGGGTAGTACTTGATCGTTTTTTTTTTGTTTGTTTGTTTTTTCCATATGAAAAGTTATATTTTTGGCAAATGTAAAAGCCCTTTTACAGCAAAAAGTGAAATTAATAAGCCTCAGGCTGAAGAAAAAGTTAATTAAAAGTACATTAGAATGAGAAGAAATAGAATAAAGTTCAACACTCTTTTGCAGATAAAATATATGAAACACAAATGTTGGTTAATCTAAAGTAAAGTGTGCTTATTATGGTTGAATTGGATCATCGAAGGTCAGCAGCCAAGATAATAATAAATAAAACTGAATTAAACACAAAGGATATTTGTGTTATTTAACATTTAATTTATTGCAGGTTTGCATCATATTCTGAGTTTACTTTTTTTTCATTTTGAGGAATATTGATTTCATGTGTGCGTGTGTGAATTAACTCTAGAAATTAAGTCTAGAAATACAGTTACATCATGCTTAGACAGCACACACAACTCCTCTGTACTTTCCTCCTGATTTCTCTCAACATGGGGGCAGGAGGCTTGTCAGTCAATAAATGGGTAAAAAGTTACTTGTAAGTTAAAAAGTAATTAACTTTACTAGTTACTTGATTAAAGTAATCTTTCGTAACTTGCATTGCACAGGTCATGGTTAACATAGGAGAAACATGATGAAAAAAAACCTCACTCACTCTCACACGCACACACACACACACGGCCACTTTGCAGTTCAATTCAAACAAACCGCTACTAAATAAATGCATTTGATCTTAAAACCTCCTCCATCTGCCTAGAGGCGCTTGTTGTTTAGAGTCAGAAGCTGGCCACTTTAAAAGCTGCTTCCTCTCATGAAATTGAGCATCTAGATGCTACTTGGAGGCCAAACAAAATCATATCTCGCCTTTTGATGATGGCTTCATTTTCTTGCTGCTCTCCTTTTAGCTCTTGGAATAAAATAGCAGTACACAAGACACTGATTAACACGGCTACACTACATCCCACACTGCAAAAGACTACGCAGGCGATGAAACTTCATTCCAGAGAGGTCCACCGTTGTAGGTCACATCATGTAGCAGTGAAACTGGGCACGAAGAGTGCAGCCTGTGAATATAGAAACTTGCAAATGTGGGTCATAAGTGGTGGTTCTCCTCTCAGAGCAGGAGATTTCTGGGAGATACGAAACACGTGCTGCTCACATCTGGACAGTGGAGCTAGTTTGTCTGAGTGGGGTAGAAGCGGGATGGACAAGGAGGTTTAAAGCAAACCGAAGCAGAACATTAACCTACAGGGTCCCGAGAAAGGAGAACGAAGATCGTGTGTGGAAAAGAGAGAGGCTGATAAATTCTCGGTGCCCTGGAGGGAGATTGTGATGCGTGCTGGAAGACTGTGCTCCTAATGAAGACGGACAGCAGAGATCCATCCATGGGACATAGAGACAGCGCTTCTCCATGACAATTCAGATGCTGTCAATTACAGGCATAGTGAGAGCCATCAGCGGCCAGGATGACTTGTGCCCACTGGGTACGACAGGTGTGGGACAGCATTGATCCGTCACTGCCAGGACCCATTTATGTAAAAGACACTTAGCACTTTAACAAGGGCCTCTGGGACAGCACTGTATTAATGAGAAAGTGTTTCAACAGAACCGGGTACAAGTGCGAATGAGAGAAAGAGAGAGAGAGAGATGGGAAGGAAGCTAATATTGATTGTTTGTTAATTATAACCCTTTGATTTGCATTCAAGTTAATAACATGCATCTCGACATCAAACAATAAGATAATGCAAGGAAGCACTGTGGAATACTTGCTAGAGCAGCCGGGATAAGAGGAAGCGGTTTAAAATCTGATGACTGAGCCATAAAACATAGTCTTCTTTTTCTGGTTCACATGCATAATCCTGAAGGTAAGGATATGTCTGGAGGAGGAAGCTTTGAGCTGACTACTGCCTCAGGTCATGTGACACATATTCCTTTAAGACTGGCTGGCTGGATCCAGTCATGGCCGATTACTGGGGGAAGGAAGTAACATTAGGAAAAAGGGTTTAAGAAAGTAATGCTCGGCAGATGAAGCTTCGATAACTACAAAGGCCTTGGGCAAATAGCATGTTTGTCAGCGTCTTAAAGATTGTTGGGTTAACTAATTAGCTGTGTGCATATACACTACCGTTCAAATATTTGGGGTCAGTAAGACATTTAATGGTTTTTAAATATTTCTTATGCTCATCAAGGCTTTGAATTTATTAGATTTTCTCAGGATTATTTAATGTATAACAAGTAAAACCCAACATATTTTTTACCAAATATAAAACATTTCTAAAATGTAAATCTATATTATGTATATTTAATAGATCCTTGGTTAATAAAAGTATTCATTTTCATTAAAAGAAGAAAGAATAAAAATGTACTGATCCCAAACTTTTGAACAGTAGTGAAACAGTAAACTACTGTAACAGTGGTTTTGAACAGTATTATCCATTTTAAATAAATGCTTCTCTTTTTAATGTTTTAATGATCAAAAAATCCTGAAAAACTATTAAGCAGCTCAACTGTTTCTAACACTGATAATAAAACATCAGTATATTAGAATGATTTCTGAAAGTGACACTGAAGACTGGAGTAATGATGCTTTGTATCACAGGAATAAATTACATTTGAAAATATATATTCACACAGAAAACAGTTATACAGTTATCCTTCTGTACTTTCTTATCTAAACTTAATATAAATCCAAGTACTGGAAAATAACATTCAATTTCCACATTTCCTATTATTCCTGTTTAATATTATTGTAAAAACTGATCTACTTTTTCAGGATTCTTGATGAATATAAAATTCAAATGACCTTTACGCTTAAATGTAGCTAACGCAGTAAACATACTTAAATCCAGTTGAATTTTACATAACTTATTTAAAAAGTTAAAATTACTTTTTTTACTACAGCGAACAGCATTTATCTAAAATAAATTCTAAACATTGAAAATACTGTAATCTTTTATTTTAATTTCAATTTAACGAGTCACAAATGTTTCCTTCCAAAACTACTTTCAGACTTTCTAAATGGATACATTTAATATTCTAATTACATGGAAATCACAAACACACACACACACATATACACACATACATATACATATATATATATATATATATATAAACACACACAGTGAGGTCAATAAGTATTTGTTCACCCTTTGATTTTGAAAGTTCTCTTACTTAGAAATCATGGAGGGGTCTACAGTTTTCAGCATAGGTGCATTTCCACTGTGAGAGACAATCTAAAAAGAAAAATCTGGAATTTACATTGCATTATTTTTTAACCATTTATTTGGGAATTACTGTCAAATAAGTATTTGATCACTTGAGTCAA
>JAUMHP010000057.1:7551759-7577289 GCA_032361065.1 Enteromius trimaculatus
GGAAGTCCCAGCCACGACCCATCTTTAATGCTCTGACTGAGGGATGGAGGTTTTTGCCCAATATGTCACAATACATGTCCCTATTCCTCCTCTCCTTAATACGGTGCAGTCGTCCTGTCCCCTGTGCAGAAAAACGATGGAAACGATGGTCCCAGCTCTCTTCACGGCATTGACCAGCTCCTCCCGTGCAGTTCTGGGCTGATTCTTCACCAACATTTTGCTCATGTTGCTACTAAGCCTTTGGCTGATTGTGGGGTTCACAGGTGTCTTTATGACAGCCAGCGACTTCAAACAGTTGCGACTAATTCAGAATCATGAGCAGAGTGTAGCTGGACTATTTGAAAGCAAAATAGCATGTCTTTGAGGGTCAGAAATCTGGCTGATAAGCAATAAGTGATCAAATACTTATTTGACATTAATTCCCAAATAAATTGTTAAAAAAAAATCATACAATGTGATTTCCGGACATTTCTTTTTCGATTCTGTCTCTCACAGTGGAAATGCTGAAAATTGTAGACCCCTCCATGATTTCTAAGTAAGAGAACTTGCAAAATCACAGGGTGATCAAATACTTATTGACCTTATTGTACACACGCACACTCAGGAATTTCTAGTAAATTTTAGAAACAATTAAAAAGTAAAAAATATGATGAGTAACACATTGAATAAAACAAAATTTTAGTAGTAGTAGTAGTAAAACTGAAATTGTATTTTTTTATTATATAAATATACACTAATATTTTTTACACCAAAAAATAAATAAATCTTTCACACATATGCTTACAGTTGTTTATGCTAACAATATGATATGCTGTTTTGCACAAACTATCACAAATATTATTCTGTAGTGTTAAATAAGAAAAATAAGTATATTTGAGCTCACTGCGATGCATTTTGGGGTTCTCTAGTAAGGACACACACACTGCAGGCAACGGCACCTTCCAATTTGGCCAGAAGAAGATGTCTTTGAAGGCAGAATAATAACGCTGAAACAGCATGATGCCTTAAAATGCTGCCTTGGTAGTAAGCTCACTAGGTTTGGTTTAGAAACCGAGCTAATGCATGTACCCTCACACAGCTCTGACTGTGGCAATCTGTTTTCTGTGTTGAAAGCATGTGGAAACAGTACGCGTTTTATATCTGCTCATGTGTAGGCTCAGGAACTCTTTCAGTTCAGTATTCTATGTAGGGCAACACTAAATCCAGTTTCTGTTTCATTTCTCATCCTGTTTGTTCTGAGAAACTAATGAAAAAATGTTCATATTCCACATCTGACTGCTTCATTAATCTGGAGTGGGAATGGTCCCATTAGGACACATCCACTGGTATTACCGCACAGATTAGATTGTATGACAACATTAGAAGTTTAGGCAGCTTCCCTTGAGATCGGCATAAATGAACATGTGTTATGTTATTGCATTTCACATGCGCCGTAAAATCACAAACGCGATCACGGGAGGGAAAACAACCCCTAAAATTCCCATTTAAATCAAGTTTTAAAATGTAAAAGGATTTATAAAGTTGAGCTCAAACTGTAGAAAATCAAATTGCAGCCCCTAGTGTGATGCTGTTTGTGTGTGCCTTCATCATCAGAGCTCTGGATTTCTGATGAAATCACAGCTAGAGGAGTTTTCCTCTATTACACTTGAAGACACAGAAATTCTAATTTAAGAAAAAGCATGAGCACTAACTGAAGATGAAGATGAATATCCACGCCATACGGTTTCGGATCAACCTGCCGGCATGGTTTCATTTAGTGGAACAGAGGGACAGCTTAATGAACGCAGAGCAACGCCTTAAACAACCTACTCTCGGAAACTTCATATGTCCAACTTGACATAAGTGCTGGCTTCCTCCTGAGAAACTGAATCGCACAAACCGCCTTCACAACCCACATCTAATGTATATGGATCTACGACAGGAATCCATCACGAGGAAGGGTGGAATGAGCGACTGTCCAGTGTAGGAGTTTACGTGGATGTGCATAAATATTTAAAGTGTGTGTGTGTTGTAGTTTTAGCAATCTAGATAAAATATAAGATTCTCAGGGGAGAAAAAAAGTGCTTCTTGCCAATTCTACAGACAGATGGACCTCAGTTTAACATCTTTGAAGATACCATCCCAGCTCGGAGAAGAACCAGCTATCAATAGCGGCTATCACGCCAGAGCTGTGAGTGTGACTGACAGCAGCGCCAAACACCGTTCCTCAGTCCATAGCCGCAAACACACACACACACACACACACAAGCTATAAAACACAGCCAACTCCTGCCCCCAGAAACACCCCGCAGGCTACATAAACACACATCCACAAACACAAATTCGCCTGCATGTTGAGATCTTCCTTGTCTCTGGAAGAAAAACAACATAATACCGTCCTACATGCATTATTTAAATATTACTTCAAATTGAAGACTGGGTTTCCACTAAAATGAAATAAATCAGCATGATAAGCAATTATAGGATAACACATACTTAAGTCCTTTAATTTACTCACTGTTTAATGCGTGAAGGCAGCAAGAAAAGCACTATCACTGGTAACTATGAATCACTGGTGTCAGTGTGCTTGGAGTATGTGTGCTATGATTAGCATTCAGAGCCTGTTATATTAATCATCCATCTCTTCCATACTTCAGCAAATAATCCCACTAGTTCTCTGTCTGACACCACAAATGAATCATGCAGAACACAAGCAACCTGAAATGAAGGATTAGGCCATATGTTCAGGATTGGAGGGGTAAAATATAGCTACTGGCTGCTGAAAAATTCATATAGGTCAAGCTTTAATCTGAATATTGAGGAAAATTTCATTATTACTTGACAGCTATCACCAGATTAGCACAATATTGTAGAAATTTGCATTTTGACAACGCATGTCAGATTTTTTTTTTTTTTTACACTTGTAATTTTTAAAACATGTATCTACTGAATAATTTGGTGAAACGACAGACTTCTCTCACAGTGAACCTCTTCAGTCATTTAATTAGATTTAGTCTGGTCTTTTTCTTAAACTCAGCTATAAAGGTCGAATTTAGATCTACCTCCATTTAATTAAAAACTGATGGACAGAACAAAGCACCTGCTCTGCATTCTTCATTTGTCTATAATCCGTTTCACTCAGATGGACATCACAAATTGAATTAAAAAAAAAAAGACCTTGCATTAATTTTCCTTAAAGACCTTTAGCAAAACAGCTCATTGGACGGAGTCTCCATTGGAATAGACTGCACTAGCTTTCATCAGAGTTTCACTTCGCTAAGGGCACTTCTTTTTCCTTTTAATGTTGATGAAATGTGCATCATGACATTTAACTCTTAATGTGAATGAGCTGTTTTAAAGGTACAGATTTGTCATACGGGAGGGTTCACCACCGCCTCCTCCTCAGGGTCATCGTAGAGAGATCTCTCCGGAGTTTTAACCGGACGTTTCGGACACAAATTCCCATCATGCCTACGACCTGGGACCGATCACGCACCTGAACTCTATTTAGTCACACGGTTAACAGCAGTATTTCGCTACGTTTTGGCTTGCCTAGCAGTCAACACTGAGCATTTATATTCTGTTTTCCTGTCTCGTTACTCATCTTGTGATTGTTGCATGCCTAACCTGACCTGTGCCCGTTTTTCTCGTCTACTCTTGTGCCTTGTGCAAACGGATCCCAACCAGACTGGTTCTTCATCAATTAATAAAGTAAGAAGTAAAAGTCTGGAAGAAAGAGTAAATAAGGATGTGGTTGAGGGAGAAGATTGTGTGACGTGTTTAAGTTTCTTCTCATCATGAGACGTGAGATCAAGTGATGTAAGTTTACCCCCCTTGGTCTGTTCCTATGATGTTATGAGGAACTCCATATGTGGGTGCTGATGTAAGCACACGAGCCGGCCTAAGTATTAAATATGAATAAATAGGCTTTAAAGCATAGACATGACCAGTCCTATGAGACAAGAAGAGCATCACGGATTTAAACTGCAAGATGCAAGACCTTCCGTGAGCACACAAAGCAAGCGTCTGTTACAAACCATGAGGAATGCGCAGTGTTTGTTTTCACTGTGTGAACGAAGCCATCCTTGCAAAACTTATTCATTTATTGCATTTGCACTGAGCCTCTCTGTTCCTCACATTCTCACAGTGAGAAGGAGCTTTGCCTTATACATATTAAACAGGCACTTCTGGAGACATGATTTAATGTCTCTCAATAATGCATTCAGTCAGATGCATGATGTTTTCACACATCATTACCTCCACTCCAGTCTCCACTTCTTTCAGAGAATTTTCTCCACGCAACCTGTTTCTCCAAATGTCAGCTCGCAACATTTAGCCAGAAGTATTTAACATTTAGAAAACTAGCACAGATATAAGATATAGCAGAGAAAAATGTACATCCTACATTGTTTAAGAAGCATATGGGTAGCTGCCATGAAACACTTAAGGGAAGTTCTGTGGCTTGACGAGCTATACATCATCTATTTTAAACTGGAATATTCATACTTTTAAAAGACTGCAGAACTACTTAAAATTAAATTGTGATGGCAAAACTATAAAAAAAAAAAAGTAAAATATAAAATTTCTCTTATCCTTTCATATAAATGTTACCCAGGTGATGATATTTTGAAGTGATTGAAGTTAAAAACACCATAACTTTCTGTGTGTTAATTTTTTTTTTTTTTTTTTTTTAGAAGTTTTGGATTTAATTTAAGTAAAAAGCTTTGAATTTTATTTAAGATGCTAAGGTTATAGGTTATAGTTATTTAAGATGCTAAGGTAAACTTTCTCATCAAAACCTGTATGGATTTCTTTCATCATGAAAGAAGATATTTTAAAAGAATATTTTGTGGTCCACACAATAAAACACCCCTGGACCCTATTGAATTAGACCGTATGGACAAAACAACACAACTTCTTTTATGTTCCACAGAAGAAAGGAAGTCATACAGGTTTGGAAAACATGAGGGTGAATCAATGATGAAAGACTTTATTTTTGAGTTGAACTATTCCTTTAAAAAGACAGCTGAGAAGTAGAAACAGAAGTTGCTGAATAATGAATACTCAAAAAAAAAAAAAACAGTGGCTTCAAAATTTGTTGTACAACAAAATGAAAAAGTAAAGTTATCAGACTTTATTTTACTCATCAACAGAAAACAGCTTCTCCAAAAACCCATTAGAAGCTCCCAAGAGACCACATGACTCAAAACTGCTAATTCTCTTCAGAGTTTTGGACTATAAACAGAGCAGCTGCAAGTGAGATTACAGAAGAGGCCTCTTTTTCACTCTTCATTACTTTCTAAAACTTCACAGCCAATCAAACGCCCGATGCGTCCTAGCTGCGAGAGACTGTGAGGAGGCTGTATTCAGAGACAGAAGATTACAGAGACACTCCGGGACTCCATCAGTGCCGTTCTCAAATGTCAATAATGAAGTAAACATCAACAGCAGGGTCGTGTTTGTTTATGTTTATGAAATGTTTGTTGGATACAACTCTATGATGTCAAACTGTCAAATATCCACCAGGGCCACGTTAAGCAATCACACCTTTTTAACTCGGAAACACAGGGGATACATCGGCGAAACTGCCTCCGCATCGATGTTCTACATGAGGTTGAAGGGTTTCAAAAATTTTGAAAATACACTTTTTAAATTCAAATGGATCTAAGGCAAAATCTCTGTGGAAAGTCACGGGCCATTGCTCAAACATCTCTGTGTTTGTGCTCTCTAACGGCCTTCCATTCAGTGCAATAAACACAGTGAAGCACACACCAGGGAAACTAAACGAGTGCTCAGGATGATAAGTTGATTCCCAAATGCATGTTGAAGGGTCGTCTGGGTGCCGGCTTTCCCCTTGAGAGAGTAAGGTCATGGAGCCAGCGGAGCAAAGAGCTCTGCCTTGCTCTGCATCTTAAACATACGTGCGGGATGCTTGTGAAAACTAAACCGTTAACACACAACGAGCTGTGAGAAGGGCCGGGAATCGAGAGTCTTACTGGAAATTAACACTGCAACTGACAAATTGGTTTATAAAGCAACAATCTCTGTTGTCAAAGCAGCTATGGAGATGCCTGTGGGAGGGGTTAAAATAATATAAGGGTATGAAAACTAATAAATAATATAGTACTAAATACCAATAAATATACTGTGTGTGTGTGTGTGTAATAGATAATATATATTAATGTGCCCTATTATTATTATTTTAAAACACCATATATGTAAATCTATAACAAAAAATGGCTCTTAAAAATAAACAATCACTTTTAGTTTGGTATTTTAAAATATTATATGTAGGGCTGTCAAAAATGATGCGTTAACGGCGTTAATTATTTTTTGTCGTTAATTACGTCAATATTTTTAACCGCATTTCACGCGTGCGCAGTGTGACGAATTATTTGTCAGGAAAGTGGGGCAACAGTTACCTCAGAGTAATCAGTGACACGTGGGAACTGAAGTCTTTTCCGATGACTATATTAAAAACTGAGGAGCGTCATTTTGCGGAGGCTTGTAAAGAACAGTTCGTGTCTGTTGCACGTAGTGGGGGCAAAACGACAACCACTGGAACTGACAGTGCACGCGACATGGTTGCTGCAATTCGTTTTACACGCTATGAACACATGAACTGTGTCCCACACATGCTGCAGTGAAGTGATTTTATGATTTTAATCATTTGACAGCCCTAATTTTATTATATTATATACCATTAGCACTTGATTTATATACTTTTTAGATTAAGTTTTATTAATTGTTATGGTTTTTTTTTTGTTTTTCTTGTAATCAACTCCTACTGCATTACTTGACTGTATGCTATATAATATTTTTTAAATGTTGAGAGTAATGTTTTATGGGTCCAGTCAGTGTTCAAAATAGTGCTGAGCACTTACCGGTAAATCAACTTAAGATGAATGAATTAGAATGATGCTGTTCCAAATTAAATTATTAATATAATTATTGTAACACAATCATTCTACTACATAAAGAAAATAGTCATATTCAATTTTCAAATACAGTATGTGTACAGTAGTATGGAAGTGCTTTCTCAATGACTTGCACAAAGCATAACTGTCTACACAGTCTTCTGTATTCTGTTTTATTCTTTCTGGTTTGATACTTCCTGCATGACCTTTGTTGGAACAAAACCTTAAGGCAACACAACTTTGATTTCTCAGCACCTGGAAGAATTTCTTGTCTTGCAGACATCAATGTGTCAGACAGCCCAGCAGGAAGTCCAACATGGCAAAGGAGCTTGCAGGAACCTGGGCTCTCACCTTTAAATCCACAACACTTTACTCTAAAGACGTTCAGGGAAAACAATAAAGGGTGCAAACAAAACTACTTTAACTTTGCGAGACCTAAGAGGTAAATGGAATAATAAAAAAAAATATTAACTTAAATTATTCAGCCCAAAATTAAAACTCTTGTCATTTACTCACCCTCATGTTGTATCAGACCTGTATGACTCACTGTCTACCCAGTTACTTTGAATAGAAACTGAGGTTTTCGAGATTTAAACAGGACACATTGTTCTTTTGAGTGAGATGTATTTTAGTTAATTTTTCGGTCTGAAAGATTTGTTGATGATTCAGAATGATCTAGTGTTCCATTGGCACAATGATACCTGTGCTCAATGATGAGGAATATTCTCAGTAAATAACCATGTATAGTTTTTGTCAATCAAAGGGAATCAGGAAACATTTATGACACTATTATGTTAATTTTATGTCTTTAAAAAGCTTGAAAGCCTCTGTCTCTATAGGTCCTAACCGCATGGAAAATAACCAGCATAATTCTCCTTTTGCATTCCATGAAAGAAACAAAATCACAGAAGCTTGTTGTCTGAGAGACTTAAGTGATGCGTCAGCTGCAATAAAGCTTTCAATTTCAGGAAGAAAAGGTATAATAAGGAATAAATTGGCGATAATGCTGGTAATAGTGTTAATGCTAATATAACTCAAAATGGTAACGTTAGCAGAATCAATTTAAAAATGTTTTGATGGATTCAATATATCTCAAGCACATGACATTTTATATTGTATTGTTCTTCTGTCTGTGTAATTCGAGCCATCTTACATTCAAAAAGGCATCGCAAACACAAAAGCACAATCCTGTTTAGATCTGCTTTGTAACAAGGGAACCTCAGGCTGGAATGAGCTAGTGTACCTACAAGCATGTCTCCGCCGGGCTGCACTGATTTGCGTGCAGCCAGAGGGCATGGAGCAGGCCTGCGGGGGAAAGCAGAGCATGTTTCCCCCCCAGGGTTGTCTCACAGCCCTTAACTCCTGCCAAGTTCTTGCATTGATTCTTACTAAGGGGCTCTGCTCCACACCAGGTCAGACAACAGTGAAACAGAGAGAGATGGAAGGCAACGGCATGAGCTCTCATGCATCTAAACATTGAAATCAATTTTATAGCATGTAGGCTTAAGGTTACAAATAATGTCAACATATTGTACATGTACACATACACCCACACTTACATGCACAAAACAAACACTGATGGTGAAGAATAAACAGATCTCCTGCTGTTCTGACTGGGCTGTGTGGAGACCACAGCTTGACACGGGACCGACAGGAACGTGTTTCCACGTCAATGAGCTCTATAGCGATGGTCTGGCTCAGAAACAATATAGTTTCTGGAATGAGGTGCACTACAGATATACTTCAGGAGAAGCCCTGGCGTGAATGTAGAAAAAGCTGACTGATAGCTTGCTGGTTTTGAAATGTAAAATCATAATATATTATTACAATCCATAAACAAACAATAAAGCTTTAAATGAATTGTTTTGATAAATATGGTTACTGCATGCTAGTGGAAAGTTATTACTTTGGCTAATAAAAGAGGTAAATATTATACACATACATTCATACAGTATATACTGTACACATATCCTAATGTTCGACTGTTTGTGGTCAGCATGATTTTTCGGACGAAATTAATAAGTTTATTAGGCCAAGATGCATAGAATTGATCAGAAGTGACTTTACAGTGTTACAAAAGATTTCTTCTTTTTGAAAAATGCTATTTTTTTTAATGCTATTGTTTTAAACATTGATAATAACAAGAAATGTAAAATTAGCATATTGCAATCATTTATTTATCAGTTACTAATGGGATGCTAAATTCAGCTTTTCCATCACAGAAATACATTACATCTTGTATAAATATACATACATATACATATATATACACTGCCCTCCAAAAGTTTTGAGACACTCCTGGCAAAGAGTGGTTTTTGATGATATCAGCATAAATCCTTATAATTTTCTGGTGCAAATACTGCACATTGAAGTAACTTGACATTATTATTGAAGACCAGCAATAATAATTTTCTTTTTGATTACATAGTAATGGCAATATATACATGTCAAAGTTTAGCTACTATGGGAGGAACTGGACCGTGATGTCTGTAAGTGTCCAACCAGTGTGAATCATTTTTGGCCAATCCTTCAAGTCAGTGTTTGAATAAATTGAAAGCACAGATACTCAGATTATGCAGAGCTATAGCTGCTAATGGTGGATATTCTGATGAATTGAAAAATTAAGTATTTTCTATGTATAAACTGTTTATGTAATCAAATAAGTTTTTGTAGTTTGTGTTATCTCTTATCAGTGCAAAAAGATCACAAACTTGTCCAAAATATTGTCCAAAACATCCTAGGGCGCTTCCAGAATTTTGGAGGGCAGTGTATGTATAAATAAATATTTATTTATGCATAGTTCATTTAAATTGTAATAACATAATTGCACAATATTAGAATAATTGTCTAATCAAATAAATTGATTTGCTGATAATAAAATATGTTTGTCTGTTTTAAAAATAAAAAAATACCCAAAACTAGCAATTAGACTGATTTTACTGAGAAACACTGCTTTTCTCAGAAACACTGAGGAAACACGCTTATCTTAGTGACTATTATGAATAGTATGTTCATTATG
The DNA here is from genome assembly GCA_032361065.1 of Enteromius trimaculatus. Lineage (NCBI taxonomy): Eukaryota > Metazoa > Chordata > Actinopteri > Cypriniformes > Cyprinidae > Enteromius > Enteromius trimaculatus. The sequence goes on from JAUMHP010000057.1 coordinate 7,561,675, forward strand.
GACACCAGCACATGTCCAATAAAAGATTATGTTTACATTACGAGGACCAAATATCTCCACAAGGACAGTAAAACCTTTAATGACTATATTGCAGGTCTCAGACGGTCAGCGACCCCCAGAAATACCTGAAAAACGTACTAAATAATGTCTTAATAAAAATCTTAATAAATGTTTGAGGGTTTAGAGTTAGAAGCGAGCTAAATTATCATTCTAAAACAACAGAAGTGAATAGAAAGTCCCACCATGATAGAAAAACAAAAGTGTGTGAGGTCAGTGAGGTGGTCTTCCTGTTGGGACTGACATTGTTCAGTCCAGGGATTGAAGTCCAGAGGGACTAGATTTAATGAGCTCCAATTTTTGCTCTAATGGCCCTCACTCTACCTCCCCCCCCCTCCATCATTTCCCTCTTCATATTCTTCTCTTCTAATCGCTTTGGAGGATATTAACAACCTCTTCCTCGCACACTCCAGGCCATTAGGAGGGCCTGCCTCAGCTGCACACACACGCCAATCATCTCAATTACTCTTATGAGCACAGAGGCCAATATCTCGTGAAACAGACACATGCACACAGGACAGAAGAATGGGAGAGAGAAAGATCTAGTGAGGGTGAGGGTGTAAGCTGTGAAACTAGGCCACACTACAACATGGTGCATTATCAGTGAAATCTTTATTTCTGTGATGACAAGAAAGTGCAAGATGTGAAAAACTATGAAAATTTTCTAGAGTGTTAAGTGACTCCGGCATTCCGCCATGAGCAAACATTACAAACCCAAACTTTAACCGGTGTCAGTGAAACTTATCTGCAATTTAGCGCCATCAGAACAGTCATAGTTGGTTCTTGCCCTGAGTCAAGCAGTCAGGTAACCTACATGTACCTTTCCTGCGACGGAAGCCGTTTTTAGACTCACCAGGCTGCAGTACACTGATGCCCAGCGGGTTGGAGGTGCGGTTGGCCACTGTGCTCCAGGTGCCATCGTAATTCCTCCGATAAAGCAGAGCAGCACACTGGTATGTCCCGGCCTCCTTGCGTCCGGCTCGGGTGATGCTGAGTCGGAAGTTGGTGTTTGTGGGCGTGCGATCCACCGTGGTACGGGTGCCCAGGCCCAGCAGCTGGTCGCCCCACTGCAGGGTGCCATCCCTTGTGAACGTCACCAAATCTCGGAACTCTCCATCACCCTCTGCTGGCTGGAAGCGCCATGTGACCGCAGCAGGAACGTTGGGATTGTGCCGTGGCTTCACGATGCACTGCAGGTCAAACGAGTCGCCGAAGGTCACGCTGGGCGTACGGGAGGAGGCCGACACAAAGAAGAAAGACTCTGAAGAAAGAACAAAAACAAGAATATGTATAGCAGTTTAAAATACTTGCTATGTCACAAAACATTAATACAGAATACAGTTAATGTGTTGACACAACTAATCAGAATTTACTACATCTATTTTTGATATTGTTTATTAGTTTTTGAGTCTTGTTTTTAACAAGCATAATGAAATTCTAAACCTAAAAAAGTGAAAATGCACAGTAAAAAAAATTGAACATTTATACTGCTAATTGTTTTTAATGTTATTAGGCAGAAATACAAAATACAGAAATGCATTAAAAAATACAATTGCATAGCACAAAACTGAGATGAGACTATTAATGATGAACAGTGTCATCCTTTGTTTCGGATTCATCAAGATTAACTGATAGTAATCAGTAATAAGAGCTAATCATTATTAACAGCAGCATACAGTACATTTATGTAGTATTATTAAACCATTTTACTGAACTGAGTAGGACATAAATAACATAAATGTAAAAAATAATATAAATGAATACATGAATGATATAAAATGACTATATGCCCCCCCCCCACCTCTCTTTCTCTCTCTCTCTCTCTCTCTATATATATATACATATAACTATTAAAGATAAATGTGTGTGCATTGCAACAATGCTTGCACTTGTATGCCACTGAAGCACAATTGCAATAATGTTCAAGTGCTTATTCTCTCCTGTGCAACCATTTTCTATTTTTGCTTGACAGTAAAAACAAAGTTCTGGTTAACAGCTAGCACTGCCCCCTCGGCTCAAGCCTGTCACACAAGTAAACATGATGAGGGAACTGCGGGTGACTTAATTGTGAATTCACAGCTGATACTGATGAGCATGTGAATCTGCTAATGGGCATATAGACAACAAGCCCATTCCCTGGCGAGCTGCTACTGGCAGCCTTCAGCAGCAATTTACATCTGCATTGCTCATACAATACAAGATCACGGGAAATATAAATTCATTACAAGGGAGTGCCCCGGCTGTTTGGTTTTTCCATTTGAAATGGAAGCACATTTCTGCAAGACATTTCTAAAACTCAAATAATTTTCCCAGTGGAAGGGGTTAAAGCGTCATTTGGCTACTTCTGATGTGGATGACAGCAGCTGGAGGCCATACGGAGCCGGAGACAACGAGATCCATTTCCAGCCTACCTGCCAGTGCCCTAATGATGCCACGCTGCTGGGCTGTAACAGAGGGCAGGTTAACGCAACACCCACCGGGCACAAGCTTTGCCCAGAACTCAGTAGAAGTACCACAGGGCCTGGCAGAGTTGAGAAAGTGAATCTCATTTGGAGAGCCTCTGTGTCCTTCAATTATGCAAACTATCTATTAAAAGAACTGGGCAGTAAAGTTAGATGTCTACATTATCAAACTACTCTGTCTGCATGCTAATGAGCCTCAAAGACTTCCCTTGAGAAATCCCAGAGTTCAGGTGTTCACTAGGCTGAGAGAGGCTTGCAGGGGTTCTGTTTGGGAGGAAAGCGAGTAGTTAATCTACTCTGTGTTATTTTGATAAAATTTGGACAAGGTGACCTGTGGCACGCCAACTCAATCCTGTGGGCAGCAACGTCGGAAAGCAGCCAAGAGCAGATTACACACACATCCCGTGTTTATTGAGCACATGCAAACTAATCCTGCAAGCAAAAAAACACAGGAAATCCACTCAGCTGGATGCTGCTTTTATCATTTAATGAGCTCACTTTTACTCCGATATTGAGAAAAAATACAAATGCCTCAAAAATGGATTATCTGTGGATCTATATCAGTGTTTCCTGCAAACCTCTTCAGTTGCTAAAACTATAGCTCTACAAAAAAAACACTGAGCTTGAAGTCGGAATTGAATGTGATCACATAAAAACGTGAATGTGAATCATAAAATAATGCCAGGGAAACACATCTTTCATGCTTTTAGTGTGATTCAATTTATGAGACTCACAAACCCAAGAGTTAACATTTGAATCAGTCTAAGGAATCCTTGACCAAATGAACCAATGGATAAATCAATAATACTATTATTACTCACTGACTAAACAGTAAGTCTTTACTTTCAGTAACTAGGGATGGCTGATAACACTTATTTTCCTTCTTATTTCATACCAATTGTCATTAGTGCTGTTATCAAGCCCAACACTGATAAAATGGGCAATAATTATGTTTTTTTTTCAAACATAATTTCACACATTACAAAAACGTATTAGCTTATGCTAAAGGTCATATTTAGCTTGGTTGTTATTTAATGGACTGAAATACTGTTATTTCAGATGTAGCTTCTTTTCTCTGTCATTACCTCAGCTCATTCCCATGTTCAGATGAGCGAAAGGAGAGATCGTTCTCATTCAACAACTAACATTTGCAAACATTTCACTGTTTTCACTTTAAAGATTATGACACGCGATATTACCATCATTTCAACCACATTACAAAATTTTAAAGGGAAGCTCATGCCTAAATTATGTTTCTAAACCTGTATTATCTTCTGCAAAACATAACAGAAGATATTTTAAGAAATGTCCAATACATTTTTATTTCTTCAATGGAAGTCAGTTATAACCAAACAGTTTGGTTTCAAAATATCTTCTTTAATGTTTCACGGAAGAAAGCATGTCACAAATTTGAAGCAATATGAAGATGACATATCTTTTTAAAACATTAAAATGTATTACTAAAATAGTACAAACGTAATGAAAGGTTAAACGGAAATTGACAAGAGGGAAATACAGGACAGGCCTGAGCTTGTGTATAGATATCCAAAGAATGATAGGACGTTTACAAGGAACGATAAGAGAGGAATAAAGAGAGGAAGGCAGAGAGAGAACATTTGCATATCTTTTATGTTTTGATGGATTCTGGTGCTTTACTCTCTTTCTATCTATCTTGTGTTTGACTGCAGACAGCAGGGAGCCATGATCAATGCCATCTTCTCCAGAGAGCAGGGCTGCAGGACACACGCTGAGCAGGGTTCTTTATGGACACCCAATCGCCAGGGCATTCACGTAGACACTTGCTCTCACATTACACCATTTCTCCCATTGTTACTTTGTGTGACCCACTGTATGGCTTTCAATATGTAATCAATGATCAGAGGGACTATCATGGCATCTGAGGAAGTGGGTGGAGGAGCAGCGTGAGCTGACGTCTGAGGAGCGAGTCCAGGCAGAGCCAGACAGCCACAGCTGTAGCGTGTTTGATTATTCCAGACACACAGACATGCTCAGAAAAACATGTGGTGTACACCCACCCTCACGCTCAGTGGGAATAGAGATTTCAAATCTCACAGACTGACACGAGGGGAGAGCTTCAGTCAGCCTCTGGCCGCCTTTTCATGTCAAGAATCAGCCCAATTCAACTTCTTACAATTGTTTTTCCAATATAAATATCTATTTATAATAATTTTTTTTCCTACATTTTATGGTTAATGATTAGGTAATAAAACTGCATGAAATACAAGTGAAACATTTTTTTTTTTTAAAGTCTTTATGATTAGGCTGCCATTATTTGATAAAAATACAGCAAACAGTACTATTATGGAGAGAAAAAAACTATTTAAAATAACATTTTCTATTTCAGTATACTTTAAATGAAATTCATTACTGTGATGGCAACGCTGGATTTATCTAATCATTAATCTAGTCTTCTGTGTAACGTGATCCTTGAGAAATCTTTCAATGATTTGTTTCTTTGTTGATTTGCTTTAAATTTTTGATGAACAGATAGAGAACAGCATTTACTTAATAGAAATTTAACTGAAATTGGGAACACTTATTATTAAGGTGTCGTATAGGTATTCATAATGCAGAGTGTAATGTATTATATCTATATATAAATGACTGTAACCAAAGTTACAATGCATTGTATGCATAATGCAATATACTTTCAAAAGGTGTAACAATGATAAGTAATGTATTTAAACTCGTATTACAATTATTCTTAACGTCACACAGTACAGTGTATTATAAGGTGAATTACAATGCATGATTAATGCTTTAAAACAACTTTTATAATACACTATACATAAAAAGTTTAAGTAAAGTGTTACCTAGATATCATTTATAATATTATGTCTTTACTGTCACTTTTGATCAATTTAATGCATCCTTGCTGAATGAAAGCATTCATTTCTTTCAAAATAATCAAAAATCAAACTGAAGTTGCAGTTACAGTAGATTTTGAGCATGTGAAGGTTTTTTAAAGACTGTAATGGTCTTAATACAGCATAATACTGTCAAATTCAATCTGCTCCACTACTATTAAATACAACGTTGCAATACTGCAGATTTAAAGTGTGCATTAAATTCAGCTTACAGGTCACAGCATGACACATCAATCTTCAATCTAATTTTGCACTAAACAGGAACTTTGAATGGAATTTTTTATAAGTCTGGCAAGTTAATAAAATGAGAATTGAACTGAACTTCTGAAAACAGCAGTGGATATGGCTGTATATGCTATAAACAATGATTAATACAAGTAGTCCAAAATCCTAAACACAGCTATACAGGTACTCAAAGATGAGTTATTCCTCTCCTATCTAGCTCTCTCTATTTCTATTCATTTTTTTTCTTATTTAAACCTCCAGAAGTCTGCGTTTCAAAAAAGTCATACACAAATATTTCCCCCAATCATCTCCTATAGCATGCTCACTAGCAGATGCATCATTAAACCTACAATGTATATTTATCTGCCATCCAATTAACATGCTGGGAGCTCTAACTGCTTTCTTAGCCATCAAAAAAAGTAAATTGTGGCAGAATGTGTGTCTGGCCTCACCTCTGGGTGTCATGTGTAACCCAGCCAAACGATTCCACCGCTACAGGGTGGCCTGCAGCCAGTCAGCACCCACACCACTGCCAGACACTAATGAGCATGTTAAGACTCTCTCAGCAGAATAACGCCACAGACTGGGCCCTGCTTCACACTCTGCCCTGGTCCTTCATCCATACAGTCACCCAGAGTCAACGCTGGAAAACTCAACACTGCTATTTTTTGCTCCGCACCACCAACACACCTGTCACAGGGCAAGAGGACACAAACAGCATCTATGCCCACACGGACGCATAAGAGTGACTATAACATGATCACGTGCACATTCCACTCGAGGAAAGTGACTCCTGCAACACACCAGGAGAGGTCTGTACTTACAGTAGAAGCCAAAACAGCAGACATCAAGAGCGTCATACTGATACTCTTTGAGCTTCAAATCAAAAGCACAGCTGATGAAACGCTTCAACGAAGCTCATCCTGACAGCAGAGGAAGTAAAAATGATCAATGTCATCGCAGAGGAAGAGCATGGATATAAATAATTAAAAGGAATAAATAAAAAAAACCCGTCTTTGTCATCTCATCAAAGCTTCAACAGGCAGGATGCATGAAACCTTGATTATGGATGAGATTCTCAACCTTGCTGTATTTGGGTTTCCAAAATCTTTGACAAACAATGTTTCCAATCCTTTGTGATTACACAATTATTTAAGATTGTTGACATCAAGTCAAACTATTCAAGCCATTTCATGTTGACGTCAACATGAAACATTAGCATATGGCCCGCCCACTTGCTGGTCTTTTCTCCTTAGTCTGAATAAAAATGTGAATGCCACTAGGGGATTCATTGATTATATTAATAAATATATATATATATATATATATATATATATACATACACTTTAATCAAACTTAATTTATACAAACAATTTTAAATTAAAATTAGTCAAAAACATTTTTTACATTTAATTAACATAAAAAATTAGCAGCAGCTGGTTAGAATAGAAATGTGCAAACAGGAGCATATGTTTGAGGACAACTCTACGGATAAAATCTACGAATGACTGACTTAGAGTTGTCTCTACAAACTAAGTTGGAAATGTAAAAAGTATTTTAAGTATCAAAAAAGTTACACACTTCACCAACAAAACCACAAACATATTGTATGTTATCAAGAACTGATCCAGTATCTTGTCTAAAAACCACTCATTGTCACGCAACACATGCTATGTCACACGATGTGTTTATTTAGAGCATCTGCCAGCTTGCTATCCACTCATGTTTTTCCTTACTGCAATGTGAGTGTGTGTTCTCATTACATACACAGTTAAAGAGCAGACTGGGAAGTCACGGCTATTGATTGTGATGGAATGCTGACAGCGCTAGTGTTCCACTGCTCTTCTTGTGCAGGATGCAATATAAGCATGAGCGTGAGTGGGTTATATCGTCTTCATATGGAGGGGATCCTGCTTTACAGTGCACATGCCACTTCAATAGTCTACTCCACTTGAGTGGGTACAAATTCCTGCCTCTATGTGACCTCAAGAGTGAGTTTGTACTGTATATATGAATGTGTTGTGAAGCAGAAGATTTATGATGTCATAAAAAATGATGGGATGTTGTCAGTAAAAATGCTCTGCACGAGTACAAATAAACTATATATGCAAATTAACTTTTTATGAAGGGGAAATATTTGTCCCCTGGCGCTGAACTTCAAGCGCATTTTTTTACATTTATGAAGGAATATATTATAAATGCAAACATGTAAACACATTTATATAGTGTTCAAAGTGAGAGGTCGGTACAAATAAAAAAAAAAAAAAAAGTTTTTCTGCTGCTGCAGAAAAATATATTAAAAATAATATTGTAAAATATCAGTATTCGGTACTTTTGAAAACAACTGCTTTATATTTTAATGTATTCCAAAATGTAAAATATTCCGGTGATTGCCAAGCTGAACTCCCATCATTACTACAGTCTTTATTGTCACATAATTCTTTAGAAACCGTTTTTAATGGTGCTCAAGCAACAATTTTATTATTATTATTATTATCACTATCATCATCATCATCGTGCTGTTAATGATTTTGAAATCTTCTTTAACACTGTTAATGTATTTTTAATTGAATAAAATGATGCTGAAAAAGGTCTTGCTGACCCGAAACTTTAAACCTATGTGAATATATAATTTAAATAAATAAATAAAAATACTTAATATTAACATGAATTCAAAAGCAGCTATAAATAATCAAATAGCATATGTGGTCTTACCAACTGATTTTACAGTGACGGTCTTAGTTGCAGATTCGTTTCCAATCTGCTGCCAATTCCAGTCAGGTGCAGTACCACTCTGGGACCACTCGGTGGCGCTGCATCTGTATTGGCCTTCATCTGTGGGGAAGGCATTATACAGGAACAAGGTAAATGTGTCGGGTCGAACCCGCTCCACCCGGATCTCTCCAAAGCTGCTGCGCTCCCTAAAGGTGGGCCCAGGAGTGACAGTGCCTTCACGATCCACTGAAGCCACGTTCACAGCGGGACCCGCCCCCTCCTTATCCATCCACAGCCACGACACTGACAGCGGACCCACAGTGCTGCTAACAACGCAGGTCAACTGGACGGTCTCCCCCTCCATTATCTCTGAAGTGTTACTGGATAACGACACAGTGATGTTACTTCCTATGAGAGACAGACAAACAACAAAGGAAATGAGACATCAAACTTTGGAAACATGACACTAGTGCTATCATATTGATTAGAGTACATTTACATTATGTATGAGTAAATTACTCAGAACAAGCTGTACAAGAAACAACTTTACAAATTCTCATTGGTTGAAAACTGTCTTTGTAATACAATCCCTTAAAGGCAAGTACACTAGAATGCTATTTTCCCTGTATGCATTAGGTGCATAAAAAGCTTATCATTTTGTTTCAGCAACATAAATCAAATTAGCAATGCAATCGTATCATCAGTTTCGTTTTTTAGCTGGGTGGCCAAGTTAATGCACAATTTCTGAGCAATATATTGAGGTATATCGCTGCCTTTCCCAACATGGCAATAGCTCTTTTTGTTTAACTTAAAGGTCAGACTTCCATACCTACAGTAACCATTTTTAGCATTTCAATCTCTCCCATTCATTGCTCTATAAATGGTCTGTTTTCTTTTACTGTATTGTCTCTGGTTGTGAGTCAGTTGCAAAAGTCACTGGAGACGGATGCTGATAAGACTTGAGGCAAGAACACATAGTTCCAGTCTGCACCAGGCTCTTCGAGTATTGTAGGAACTGTACTGGACAGTGTTTGGTGGATTGGCACTGTAGTTAGCAATATAAGAGAGCAGGGACTGCCCACATTTGTGGGCAATATTTTTCTACACATGCATTTAAAAACATCCTTCATTAAAGAGTTTTAAGTTGTGAACCAAGCACCCAACTTGAAATCACAATGTTACCACATTTGATTCAAAGCTACAGTGTCAATAAACGGTAACAAAACATAAAATAGAACCAAAGTTTTGTATAAATACACTATTGTTCAAACGTTTGTATGACTTTTTAAAATGTTATTGAATTTACTGCATTTAATAAAAAAATTACAGTAAAATAGACATAATATGAAATATGTGAATATATTCATTAAAAACAGTTGCGCTAAATTATACTTTGTGGCAATTGTTTTTTTGTGTTTTTTTTGATTAACAGCAAAGTTCAGTAGCATTTATTTGAAATAGAAAAATTGCATTAAATTCTAAATATCTTCACCGTCACTTTTGATCAATTTAATGCATGTCTACCATTCCTCTCCCGTGGCTTATGTCTTCTGTCATTTTAAAGAGCATCACAATGCAACGCATACGCAAGCTTCAAGGCATTTGACCAAATCAGCCTTGTTTACGTCCGGGGGAAAGCACATGCATGTATGTAATCTGTGATTGTTTATGCCCAGTTGAAGGCGTATGCACATATTGTCAGACTCTCTAAAATGTCGGAAGCCACAGGAGAAGAATGTTAGGCTAAATTATGTTATTTTTGTTTTCTATGTGCAAAAATAGTATTCTCCTCGTAATTCTCCAACTTCGCAAAACTGAAGTTGACCACTGTTGTCGCATGGACTGTTTTACCGTTGTTTATACTACGTTTCTGGATCTGGGATCATTTCAGCTGTATTGCTGTCTATGGAGGATCAGATGACTCTGATATCATCAAACATATCTTAATTTGTGTTCCGAAGATGAACAAAGGTCTTACAGGTTTAGAACGACTATTAATGACAATAAAACGTGAATAATTTCATTTTTGGGTGAACTAACCCTTTAAGTTGAAAGTTGCTTTTACATAAAATTGAATCACTTGACAAAATTTGAGCTCATGGTAGGTCTGTAAGTTTGTACAATATCACTAAAATCAATATTTTAAAAAGTTATCTTTTCTTCCATATCTTTCTGCTGCACTCTACAGCAGACTAGGCCTCAGACTAGCAGGACTTCGGGAATAGTTTTCTCATCAAGAGGTCTAGAGCCTGAGAGATCTCGTAAGCACGAGTGTAGATCAAAGCCTTCAAGTCCTCGACAGGGATTTCTCACCACCACGTCCCTATAAAAGCGCAGCATGTGATAAAACAGAAATGGGACTTTAAAGAGACAAAGTTTGCACCCTTCCCATGGGTCACAGAAGGCTCTCTTCAGAAAGGGGCTCTAGCAGAACTTCTTGAGAAGAAAACCACCATGACCAACCAGGCAACGAACACAAGAGGCTTTGGTTTCATACATAACAAAACAGAAGCATCTGGGGATGAAACCTCTTCAATTTCTAATGTGCTCCTATTCTCTGAGGAGATGAAATAAGAAGTTTACACAATGTTCAGCTGGGGTATGGCTTTAGCTCCACCCAGTCCAGTCTCTCAGCGTCTCTATATGCAGATACTTTAGTCGTATATAGTGCCTGAGAGATCTATAGATAGTCAGTGAGGCCTTGAGCTGAGGAGAGAGAGTGAGCAAGCGGGTGAAGAAGGGGCTAAAGTCTGTGCTGTCTCCAATCCATACTGCAACTATTAATCTACTGCTATATTAACCCTGCAAATATTGCACAGGGTCTCCTGCGGGGGCAAAGACAAAAAGACCAAAGCATGGTGTTATGAAGTGCCTCATTCACAAACCTTTCCAAGAGTACTTTCCCTATTTTTAGCCATTTTTTTCACGTTGTTCCTAACGTGCATTTTTTTCCTTCTATGTAACACACAAAAAAAGATATTTTGCTGAATGTCTGCAGAACATTTTTTCCTACAGAAAGAAGGTCAGCACAATCACATCAGACCTCACTGAGTTTCATTATACAGACAATTTTTTTTAATGAATGTTCTAAATATATGTTACAAAGAAACTCATACAGGTTTGGAATGATGTTAAGGTGAATAATTTATAGTAAAATTCATATTTTTGGGTGAACTCTCTCTTTAAGAGAGAAACTTGCACAAGAACGAGCGGTGGCTAGTTGATATATAAGTGCCCATTACATTTTCTTTTACAAGTTTTTGGACTCTGCTAGAAAACATGATTTAAAGTTCATAAAAAAAAAAAAATTCCTCATATGGTACTTTTTTCAGCCTCAGCCTGAAGCACCTGTTGTACTGTAGCTCCTGTGACTTTAAAGCCTGACCCCAGTGTGCTCTGATTGCTCACCTGGTCTGCAGTGATTGGTCAACCGTTTGGAGCATGTGTCAGAAATGCCCCATTACCATATTCAGGTTTCAGCTCCCAAGGTTTCATGTGCAGCAGTAAACATGATTAAATCTATGGTAACTATGACTTGGGATTTAGAAGTTTTTGCCTACACAGCAGAAAAGCTTGTATCCTTCCCTTATGTTTTTTGAGGGTGGGCCAAAGCAGCCAGTAGGTAGGCATTACGTAAATATGCAACATGCTGATGCAGCTAAACCATCTAAATAACTGCAAAAACATGATGTGTTCATGCAACTGATACTTTCCAGACATCCTTCAAGACCCTATAAAAGCTGATGCCCCTGAGGAGATAGAAAGAAAGATCTCCTCCAACTTACAGCATGTGAAAAGACTCTTGACTGAAGAGGCTGGATTTGGCCAAAGTCTGAGCAGAACAGATGTATTTTTTACTAACCTTTGATTAACCTCCTCCCCCCATCTAGCTTTCATCAACTCATTGAGCTCAATTGTGGTTTCTCAGCCTGGGCACAATCACATCCACCTTGGGGATCTACCAAGGCTACGCTGAAGGCAACGGCTTTCCCACTTTCATTTCATGCTATTAGACTTGGCTTTTCAAGTAACTCTCACTTGAAATGCAATGCTATTTCAAGGGCTTTTCAAGTCTCCACAAAACCAAGTTAAGAAAAAATGCTGTGCATTAAACGATTTTAGACAGGACACAGTACTGTATTGCCCACTCACATGCACACTACCAAGTTACCAAGCAGCTACTCAATCACTTTTATTTATATGTGCTTTTAACAATACAGATTGTATCAAAGTGCTGAACATTATCAAATAGGAGAACAGAGTGATGGTAATGTATAATGATGAGAATTGAACTATTTATTTATCAAATGCAAAGATGGTCTCTGTAGTCAAGACGACGATAATCACTAAAAATCAGGTGTCCCCAACTAAGCAAGCCAGAGGCGACAGCTACTCTGAAACTCTAGCTTGGTTTTTAAAACACAAGTTAAGGGGTCATATTATGTGATTTCAAGTTTCCCTTTCTCTTTGGAGTGTTACAAGCTGTTAGTGATACAATTTCTAAATAGATACGATCTCTAAAGTGTCAAACCCAAAGAGATATTCTCAACTATGCTTTCTTAACCAGATCTATTCTTCTCGCTGTAGTGTTGTTGCCTGCGCCATGTTCTGGAGATGCTACTTTGTTTGGGCTTCTGAAAAATGACAACTAGAAATCAGTGCTTAAGTATATATAACAACACTGTTACAAAACAATTCAATCCAAAAATTAAAGTGAGTGCAGCAAATTTTATCGCTTTTTTTTTTTTTTTGAATAATTATTTTAGCATAATTCTACCAATTTCAGAAAGGCAGGGCTTAGAGGAGCAACAATAATGTACAGTATGTGGAAAATTAAGATATCGGATAAATCCCATGCCAAACATTTTTTCTTGTCTTGTCAGGCTTTTACAATGAGCTAATTTTTGATACTTGTCAATATTTCGTTGTTCATGTAAACACCTTCAATGTTGCAAAAATTGATACTCGTTGATGGTAAAGTTCTCCTATCTAGAAAGCAACTTTCACATGACTGCTTTTTCTCCTGTTTAGTCAGTGGGAAAGAGAATGCACATGGCACAAGAACCGAAAAGCATCTGAGAAACTAAGAGCCGATACTAAGTGCATACTATGTGCTTTAGAAAACTTCACAATATTACAAATATTTTTCTAAATTCTACTTTTTTAAACCATTGACTAAGCTAAACTAGCCCAAAATAATCCACTTTAAGTGACAAGCATCTAAATTGAGGATGAAATGTTAATCTTTTCATTTAATAAGAGCACTGTTGAGAGGTATCAGCTGACAACTCTAGGGGCCAGTCAGCAACAGAGGGCTGATAAAGAACCATGATACTCACTTAGAGGGGTTATGGTGATCTGAACATTACGGGACCGCTTGCTGCGGTCGATGAAATCTCCAGTGAGGGTCTTCTCCCGTTCTGTCACTCTGCAGATGTATTTCCCAGAGTCTTCCGGTAGCAGACGCTGCAACTTGAGCAGGTGGACGGAAGGGCTTTCTTTGCGCACGGTCAGGAGGCCAGCGGTTTCTCGCTCCACGTAGTTGGGTCCCAGTACGGGCACGGCGCTGGGCCCAATCACGGCTATGGGTGAGCTGCTGAAGACCCACGACACCGAGAAGAAGCGCTCTGGAACATTCTGAGCATCAATGGTGCAGCGGAGCTCCAGCGGCTCACCAGCCGTGTAGGCCCGGCGCTCAGTGGTCACCTGAATACTAAAGTCCCGATCTGAGGGTAAAAAAGAGAGAGAAAAGATGATTTAGCCATGACAAAACGGTCCACATTGGACTAAATTCAAACCGACACTCACATCAAAAGCGACCGATTCTTCATTTATAGAACTCATTTCCATATGATACGCAGTTTGTGCGCCTCATCAGAAAAGCACTTTCTTCACTTCATTTGGCTTCTTCAGAGGTGATTGCCCCTGGGCTCTAATTACTACAACACACTTCCTGAGAAACGCTCTAACTGCGTAAGTACATGGCACTGACACAGAGAAAGGGAAATGTACAGGGGGGATGATGATGATGTGTGTTTTTACATGCAGCCATTATTTGTGTCTCACGCTGTGCGCTGCTCTCCAAAATAACAGCACAGTAAACAGGCCTGTGCTAAAAGAGGAATTCACAGATCACAGGGAGACAAAGGCCAGTGGCTGTTTTTCCTTTCCTCCTGTGGTACTCAAGCAGCGTGATGCTCCATTAGGACATTACTGCCCGCCTGAACGGAGCCGGTCTGAGTATTAGGACTAAATCTGCACAGTTCAGACAGATTAATTAGCAGTGGGGATGAAGGGCTGCACGTGGAAATGAATGAGGAAAGACGATGGAATACATTAGGTGAATACATATACCTCAATGTTCTACATCAGACTGCGGTGGAAAGGAAGGTCTTCAAAAATAGAAATCTGTCTGAAAGAAAAAATTGATTGCTGTCTGACTGATTTCTCATGCCCATATCTGTGCTTCATAATTAGCATCAATTGCTAATCAACATTACATAAAAATAAAAATTTACCAGTCTTAGTACATTTGGGTTTAAAATGACAGTAAATGAATAGGCATAAATAAGTGTTTGGTGAAATATTGATTTTAAATTAAGGATCAAGTAATACTTGCAAGGATTTTAATGTAAAGTGTATTCAAATGTAAATTATTCATCATTATTATTCCATGGTCAATCTCTCTCTGATTCAAAAACGTGTTTGTCATGACTCAAAAATACCATTTAAACGTTTTGGGCGAGTATAATAATCAAAAGAACAGGAAAGGCATGTTTTCGACATTGACAATAATAAGCAATGTGTCTTGTGCAGCAAATAAGCATATTAGAATGACTTCTGAAGTATCATGTGATAATGATGGAAGTAATGGCTGCTAAAAATTCAGCCTTGCCATCTCAGGCATTAATTAAATTTCAAATATATATTTAAGTGAAAATATATATATATACAGTATATTATAAAATATTCACGTTGTTTTAGTGTATTTTCAATCAACTCAATCAATTACATTTATTTATATAGCGCTTTTAACAATACCGATTGTAGCAAAGCAATGAACATTATCAGAGTGATGGTAATGTATAATGACGAGGTTAAACTATTTATTTATAAAATGCTGAGACGGTCTCTGTAGTCAACACGACAATAATCACTAGAAATCAGGTGTCCCCAACTAAGCAACCCAGGGGCGACAGCGGCAAGAAACCAAAACCCCATCCATGAGAGAATGGGGAAAAAAACCTTGGGAGAACCAGGCTTAGTTG
>JAUMHP010000057.1:7586269-7596531 GCA_032361065.1 Enteromius trimaculatus
TACATATATATATATATATATACACACACACACATACACGTATATACACACATATATATATATATACATACACATATGTATATATATGTATACATATGTATATTAGTACTGAATGAAAACCAAACTGGTATAGACATAGACAAAAAAGTCTGTCAAAGGCATGAAAGCAAACCCTCACATGATCTCCTAAGCGATTATACATTCAGCTACAGTACCAATAAGAGAACTGTACACTCAGCTCCATTTAACGCGTACTTTTCTTCAAAATCAGCAAAGAAAATGCTAAATAAAACTAAGCTTTGAACTGCAGAATGTGCAACTTGGTTCATCTGGGCCACTTAATGACATAATCTTAAACAGAGGCCTTCAAACTCACTCAAAAAATGAGCCTTTACAGAGAGCTGCACAAAAGCCTTTATGAATCAATCAGCCTGTCTCTCTCCATCTCTGTGCAAAAGGCCCTGAATAAATGAAAATCTATTGAACTGAGCGAGCGGACTCACACATACACTCCTTCGACATTTCTGCACTGTGAAAATGAATCCTCTTAGTTTACCTGCGCAGACCATCTGCGGACGAGAGCTCTATTATTTAACTTCTTGTCTGCTCACACTCCTGAGCTAGAGAGCACGAGCCACAAAAAAGGTACGCGACGCTAATGAAACAACAGCGAGTGAGGTGGGGTGGGGACACGGCTTATATAAAACTAATGAAATGGGAGAAAGACTGCGTGAGGGAGAGATCAGTGACGGAGGAGGAACAGCAGACGGCAGCCATGCAAATGAAACGAGGGGTAAGAAATGAAAGAACCAGACGGCACTGTTTAACAGCAGGTTACTTCAGCATCGCTTTGAAGAAGCACAGATGTTAGACACAAAGACAGAAAGTGAGAATAAAGAAGCAAAATAGTGAAACAAGGCTGAAAGGGAGGGCTGAGAGACTTAGGTGGCGGCCCTCCGCTGGGTTTTTTAATAAGAAAACCCACGGTGTCTCTCACACCCTGAAGAACAACACCCTCTCCGATCACAACCGAGGTGGGGAAACACGAAGATAAAAATAGAAGGACTTTTCCATTTGGGCATCTGATTATTGCTCCAGTCTTATTTTGTGTGAGTTGAGTGGATGATGGTGTAGGAGTGTGAAAGAGAGCACCGCTAACACGGATTTCTTTGTGGAGGAGTGCGAGTGTGTGTTGGTATGTAGGCGAGGACCTGAGGGACAATCTTCACTATGGTAGAGTCACGTACACCCCCGCACTCGTCGCTGACTCCATAGAACCATCATGCATTATGATGCAAGTAATGGGAAAACTCAATAAGGGTTCTTCGTCTTAGCATAAACGCATGCTAAACAAACAATAAACTCAGAGTCTCTGGAGGAAACACGATCAATACTGAAATATCAGATATCATATTCTACAGAAACGAGCTCGTTACCATAACAACAACTCAACAAGCTCCCATGGAAACCGCTAGCTGTTTCCATGCCAACATAAATCCTCAACTTGTAAAGGCATAAAGATATTGATGGCATCAAACTATTGGCTCTCCAAGTTAAGTCACCAAATCAGGCCTGAAGCGCAAAGCTAGCGCTAATCTAAAGCTATTAGCACTCAATTCACAAGCACACCAGGGCTGATGGACAAATACAGGGATCTCAGCCGGCGATGGTTGTTTAACACTAGAGTAATTTGTTTGAGCTCAAAATTTGAGACTTACAAATATTGAACTCGCTTTTCATATCCTTCTGGGATGAGAAGTCAATTGAACTGAGGTTACGGTGATATGACCAAAAAAATAAATAAATAAATAATAATAATAATAATTCACAATACCCACTTTTATAGATAATTCGGCCATGTGTATATTTTATAAATGTGCTTTGGACTAGCTTGATAAAATTATTCATAATAAATAAATTATGGATCAGGCATCAGTGCTGCCTCACATTACACAATGCGAGTTAAAAATAAAAGACTTGAAAGACTTTTACATTATAAATGCTACTGGAAGAGCCATGTTCAAAGCCATATATTCTATAGTTCTATAGTTCTATATCCATGTACAGAACTGTGCCATTGCTTGGCAACCGTAAAACAATGGTGCGATTACAATCAGCAAATACATCTTTGATTTAGCTTTTTTAAGCCTGTAAGACTACTGCTCAAAAGTTACAAATTAAAACATTTATATATTTCAGGAATTAACTTGCTGTTAATGAACTGAAGACGAGGTGAGTTTGGCATGCTGTCCGAGGAGAAGACTCAGGCTTTAGTGGTGTGGAGCTTACTGCCCGGTCCGAACTTTTTTAAATAAATGCATATTCTGAATTATTAATTAAATTGATAAAACGCAGCAAAAAGATTTCCATTTCAAATAAATGCGGTTCTTGAACTTTCTATTCATCAAAATAGTGCTATTACAATTTCCACAAAAATTATAATAGTATTCTAGGATCATGAAGGATCATGTGACATTGAAGACTTAAGCAATGAAGGCTGTTAATTTTTAAGAATTAATTTTCTTTGTGTTGCACCAGATATATGCTTTGTGGCGGTGTCCAAGTCAAAAAACAATATTTGAGACATTTCTATGTTACGTCATATATTGTGATAGCACTGATGTCAGGCATCTCAGATTCTGTGATCTCTATATTTGGACGGGACCAACATGCAAGTGTGATGTCAGGGGCACAGACTCAGAAATGAGATGCAGCCTTGGTGAAGATTTGAAGATGAAGATGAAAATTCTAGATCCGGCTTGCACTTGGTTTGAGATCTCTGTTCAGAACCACTCTGTTCTCATCCCGCTGCTCTGTGTCATTTATTCACTTAAAAGCTCAGACAAACAAAATTCACTTTTACTGTGCAGCTGAACCTTGTTAAATTTTATGTGAATTCCCTGACCTGAGCAGATGGCATGACTCGGGTGCCCCAAAGGCTCCTCCTTAATCTTGCTGCCCACTTAGCAACTTAAAATAACAGCTAAAGAAGTGCTGGGGAAAGTCTACCAATCCTCATCAAAGAACCACAACAAGGGTGATAAATTAATTTACAGCTTCTGACACTCTCTCACACTATAGCCTCATTTTGCCAGCAAATCAAATTAAACCCCCCCAAAATAGGAGCAGACCCACATGTATGAACAACAGGGTTTGTCAGTTGACTTCAGTGTAAATTGGAGCTCACTGGTCACTCTTTGAAAGAATATGAGTGGAAAAAGTCAGTGGGCAATTAGTTCTCAGTTACTTTTTTTTACCAAGTAAAAATGTGTCTGTTCATAAAGCCCAGGGAGCCCAGAATTCCCTGTGACACCTGGCTTTCCTAGGTGTGAATTAGCTGGCAGCGCTGGTGATCGTGCTCTAGGTGAAGGGCTAACCGTAACACCCATAGTGCTTACTAGCTTGCATTCTCTTATCGGCAACTGCAATTCAATTTGCAGTGCAGATGAGCGAAGACAGATGCTAAAGAGTGAGTGCTTATCCCTCCTGGTGCTCCAGCAAATGAACTACTCTCTGCTAACCTTGTCTCCATTACAATATCAAACACACCGCTCTGCCAAGTGAAGCCTGAAAATTAATATAATCCAGCAGTTAATGCAAATGCAAACAAGTTAAGGATTCATTTAACAATTAGAGGAGTGGAAGAAGGTTAAGTGGGGAACACCTTGCTCCTCTCAATAATGCAGCAACGTCCTCAAAACAAGAGATGAAGGAAAATGACACATACAGTATAGCAAAGAGAAGCTGCTCGAATGCAGTCTATAACGGACATAAGCCCTGTAGGGGGAATTTGACCAGGCAGGTTGGTGTGTTGTGAATGCAGAGACACTGTAAAATCCGGCTCTGTTTCAAACCCTAGTGAGCTACAGTGCTGTATACAACCTACATACTGTATATACTGCATACATATTAACTAGTTTACCAATACCAGATTAGTTTTTGAGTATTTTTTCACTTCCAGTTCAAATGTGCCAAAGTGAGTGGGTTTTTTTTAAACAGTGATGCCTTTAATGACCTCCAGATATTTTTATGTTTTATTGTACAACATAATATTATTTAAGATTTAACATGTTTCAAAAAAGGTTGTTGCAAACAGGTGGCTAAATGGTTCTCTGGGACATCTGACATCATTATGTTAAACAAGAAAAAAGTCATCTTATTCACTATTCCACCTTTACAGTGTCATTGTTTATACTTTTGGCCAGATTCGGACAGTAATTGTTTCTCATACAGACATGTGTTAAAATAAATTTACAAATCACCTCTGTGATAAGACTCCTACGGACCCAGGAACGCAATACTCACTTAGCCAGTCACATGATTGAATGAATGAATTTTATTTACAAATGTCTTATTTTTGTGTAAAATATATAAGAAAATACTTATGTAAAATGCATTCTTATTATTCCAAACACATATTATAATATATAATCATATTTATTAGTTGATTCTTACTGTATATGATTCTATGCAATACAGTTATGCATATCAGAATACAGTTCAAAATATGCATTTTCAAATTAAATAAAGCCCCATTTTGAATGTTTATATGCTTTTCTTGTCTTTCTGCTCCTATTCTCTGTGGTGGAGCAGTTATGAAGGATTGTTTTTTTAAATAATTTACAGCATTTCAGAAATAAACAGACATTTTTTTTTTTTTTGCGAAGTACAACAGTTCCCATTCAGTGTTCAGGAGTGTTCAAAAAGAGTTTAAACGCTGACCTTGGAATACATTTTTTCTCGTAAACTCAAAAGATGTGGATTCAGACAGCAATTAAATCACAGTCTAGCCTATGTAATTGGTGAAAATTACTTGCATCCCCCTGAGAAACAATTAGCCTACTGTCCGAATAGGGCTTATCCCAAATGTTCCAACTCGTCAATTATTACACTAAGAATTGAAAGACTTATCAAAATCTTAGTGGTGGTGACACGAAGTTAGTTATTTGACCATTTAAGTCGTTTACAGGGCTGGGCGATATTAACCGCTAATCAAAAAACCGGCTTAACTAACGAGATGCTATATATACTGTATCTGACGAGATGCTATATATAGCTGATAAATATAGCCCAGCACTAGTCGCTAAACCTAATTTTATTTTTTTCCTTCTAGATACTGCATTTCGGCTTCAAAAATAACACAAGTTGTGTTCATTTTAAAGGTTATCTTGATGAAGTATAAAAAACATCTGCTAATCTATAATAACCCCAAAAGCCAATGCAAAAATCCTGCTGTTTTTGTCAAGGGAACCATGTTCATGCTAATTTCTGATCTATTTTTCAAGGCAAGGGGGAGAAAAAACACAGAATCATACTGGTTTAAAAGTGTTTCGGGCACATGGCAGCTTAGTCACTGTAGAAGTCTATTTTTTAAGAACAGAAAACCAAGTTAGTCTGATTTTGATGGAGATTTTTTCCCCAGCAGGGTATGATGTCTCAGAAGCTAGGCAGGCTGCACAGTATGTTTTGCAGCTTGTGTCAACAAAACGCCTCTCCGCCCTCCAGATTTTCACCTGCCCTGACTCATTCAATCCCATTATCTACCAAATTTCATTCTATTTTTTTCCTTCATTCTGCCCTCTTTCAAAGGGTGAGCAGTTCTCCCTCTGGCCAGCGTTTTAAGTGCAATCACACAGCTGCTGAGAGCAAAATAATTGGCAAAGCGTGACTGAAAAAGAGAGACACAGAGAGGTGAGTAGATAGACAGGGACAGAAAAGATTTAAAGAGGTCGTCAGAACAACAGCTGTATACCCCACACTCAGTGGGAGAGCTGCAATCCACTGTCACATCAAAAGCACAGCAGAAAGAGAGGAAGAAAACGATACATCTATTCACTCTCAGTCTCTCGTTCTCTCTGACAGACGCAAAGACACCAAATCTGTCTGTCAACCAAATGCACCACCAGACTTTTATTTATATAGTCTATTTCAATTCAACCTTGTCTTCTCATCCCTTCCGCTCTGCCCCACAACTCTGCTCTTTCGGTTTCACTTGCTATTTTGAACACAAAGTCACATAGGCCTCTTTGAGTTTAGTGGACAGTTGAATTAAAATGTTTCTGGACGGGGAGCAGAGGAACATCACGGGAGGAGAAAAAAACTATCTGTTGGTACACATTGATACGTGCTTCCAATTATACAATCAGCACGTGCACACAGCTAAAGAAAAGAGGACTGGATTGAAGAACGGAAGAGATAAAGGTCAAGGAGTTGTGATGAATGTAATGCAAGGAGTCATTTTTGCTCATTTTCTTTCTACTGCACTGATGATGCGGTTCATTATTCTAGTTTAAGCTGTAAAAAGCACTGATTAAAGGACCTCTTGAGTGGAGAGAGAAAAAGACATAATTGGCTTTCACCAAGGCCATCTTTGTTCAAGGGGCTCAGTTGTAGATACAGGTTGCTTTAGGGCCAATCATCTAAGCTGTGTGAGTCATGTGACTGATCGCTAACTCCAGGTGTGTGATGTCACGACAAACCATTCTTTACATTATTAATCATTTTAGAATGTTTCATTAAGAATGCAAAGCCTTAAAGTAAAAATTATGATATGATGAATTGTTTTATTTCAATATAATTTTGTGGCCATGTACACAATAATAGAATTAATTAAAAACGATAAGAGAATAAGACAAGCAATCATAATAAACTAGTTAAGTAATAATTTAAGTCAAAATAAGCAATTAAAATAAGCAAAATACAAACTCTTATATGTAACGTTTTGTTTGTATAATATTTCCATATAATACAATACTGTACATCCATCCATTTTCCAAACATGTCCTATGCAGGGTTAAAGGGATGCCAGGATACCCTGAATAGAATAGAATAGAATAATTTGAATATAATTGACAAAAAATATTTAAATAAAAAACAATTCTAATTTTGAATGGGGTAAATGGAAAATTATCTATCAGCAGAGGCTAACTGACCATGCTAAACAGAAAAACCTTGACCTCTTGATCTCCAGAACAGAGAACAGCTTCAGGATGAATCAGATAATGATCAAACTAGCACACAATCAATAGAGAACACACACACAAAAGAGAAGACTGAGATCGAGATCACATAGCACCACACAAACTTCAAATAAAAGCCATGGAGAATCGGTCTTGAGAGGGAACAGAGACTCACATGAATCAGGTTCAAGAGCTCTTGATTCATAACAGCCATTGAGAGGAAAAGAAGAAAAAAAAAAAAACTCCAAACCACTGGAGTCATTAGTCACTATCCAGTGATCTATGCGCAATCACACAAGGCTTTCCGGAAGCCTGCTCTGACTATAGAGTGCTGGGAGCATTTGGAAGCGCTTCCATGCTGTCATTAAACCCACCCTGCCCAGGGGAAGACATCAGTATGCCAGACTCAAATGAGATCTGCTCTCAAAACCAGCCGCCGTTTTTTTTTTTCTCCCTTTCTTTTTTTTGAAGGTTGAAAACACCGTCTTAAAGAGCTAAACATTCAGCAGCATTCCCTAGAGAGGAAAGCAGCGATTCCTGTTTTCAACTCGGACATTAAGGCAGCGTTCTGTTGGGGTTCTGCAGAGAGCAGTGTGACAGCCGGCCCTCTGTGGAAACAGACAAAAAGACTGATACGCACCCGCTCAAGTACTGTGGCAGTAACACAAGCCCACTCGAGCCCACACTTACTGCTTATTCAGGAGTTCAAACACTCAATCATGAACATTTCAAGAATACCTAATGAATCTCCAGAGCTGTGAGGAAGGAAGAATAACTCGCTTTACATTTTTAGACACCATCAAGCTCGAACCGCTGTCTCCCTCTCGTAGAAATATAAATATACTTCACTCTGTTTAGACAGCAAAGAGGTAAATGTCATTTCCATTGGCTTGCTAAAGAAAAAAAGCTCTAGGTTAAGTGTAAGCAACAGCAGGGTGAGTTGCTCTCTTCAGTCTTCCTGTTTGCACTGACTAAATTAAGCCCTACTGTCTCCAAAGATAAATTATCAATGCACACACAGAAACAATATTCGACCTGCAGAAGTTCAGCAAGAAGTATATGTGGGAGTTTGTGTTAGTAGTCAACTAAAAGGGGTATTTATTGATTCATAACTATATCTAGAGAGGCTGGCAGATTGCCAAAATAAGACCAATGTATAAATAATAAAAACTTTGTAAAAGCAGAGCAGAGGCCTTGGTGAAGTAAAATAAATATTTATTTTAGAAAAAAATAGCGTTATTTTTATTATTATTATTTAAAAATATATAAAATGTTATGAGGCCGCTGCTGAATTTGGATAATTAATATGAGACAAAACTTAAAAAAGCAACATTATTATATTATAATATTAATAATATATTATTATTAACACAGACAGACAGACAGACAGACAGTTGTTAGTTTTACAAAAATATTTCATCACTTAAGATAAGACACAACTTATTAGACAAAATATTATTATTATTGTTATTATTATAGACATTTTCTTTCTTGTGAATTATTATTATCAATTCACAATAATAATAAATAACAAATAAATTGAAAACTACACATTTCTATTTGTGTGAAGTTTTATTTATTTTTATTTATTACTTGCTTACTTATTCCTTATTTATTTTAATAAATTATTAAACCAATCTGTGCCAATAATCTTCACAACTGAACTGTGTGAATATTCAGTAACCTCGTTTAGCTTTTAAAAACTAGACTGCTAACCGTCTCCTGCTGCTGTGTTAAAGTCGCTCTATAATGAACCTTTCCAACACCGGTATTGTGTGTTTTATATTAAGCCAATGATCAGGGACAAAACCAAAGTGGAAAAAAGTGACAACGAAAAAGATGGGGAGAATGGAGCATCAAAAGGCCTAAAGCGACAAACAGAAGGGAAACAGATGGATGGAGACAACACAAAAGAGTCAAAACCCAAACTCAGTGTTTGCATGGGCAGGGCTTTTATGTTAGGTTTGTTTACAGCCACTATTTGTGGTGTCTTTGATCCTGACTTCTTGCACTCAGAGATGACAACAGTAACCACCAGTACACTGCGCTTGTGTATACTGTTGATGAGGACGAGAGAGCAAGTGACACATCGACCGACACAACAATAGGGGACTGACATGAAAAGAACAAACACCAAAGAACGAGCAGTGTTATAATATGCCTCAGTGAACATATTTCACCCATGTCTGAAACAGAAGAATTAAGACTTTCTCTGCTGTTTTGGAGTATCTGTGGGAACTCTTTGGGGGTTTCTCTCCACTCCAAATCTAATTAGAGACCATCAGAGCCGCAGCCATTGTAAAAGCTGCTAAGATAATTAGCTCCTCTAATTGCATTCTGAAATATTGAATATAGGGATATGAGAATGAACGCAGCTCGTTTTTCCTCCAGGAACACGCAGTGTCTCTCCTGGTCTATGATTCGCTCTCATTTTTACTCTCTGATAAAGGTCAAACAATATGAACTCAATGAGAGTGCAGTAATTGGTTTGGTGAGTGGAAACACAGAGTAAATAAGGCTAAAGCACCTCAGTGACTGCCTCTTTTTTGTACATGCCCCCAAGAAACAAAACAGCTTTTTCATAAATGTGTGTTGGCGCGAGCCAAGTACACATGTATACAAGATGCGTGAAAAAAGCAATCATAACATACACACACACGCACACAACTGATGCAGGAAGAAAGGTAATATGTTTGATGGCTGTTAGAGAATGGATCGAGGGCCATTCTAGGTAAATATTACTGAGGTTAATTGAAATGTGTTATTACCGCTGCCGGAGTGAATTCTCATATTGCAATGTGCATGAAAATAGTGAAAAGCAATCTAACATTATCATATTAGTGTGACAAACGCTTAGTAGCATGTGCAACTGAGCTGCTACTGCACTATACTTTTAAAAGAACAATTTTGTTGTACTTTAAGTATTTTTTTTCAATTAATATGATTTAATTAACATTAAAAAAAGTGTAAAAATAAATAAATAAATAAGCAACACTTTAAGAGATACTTAAAGAGATATTAAAATGATGGCTTTTGTGACAAATGTTTATGAAAAGAAAGAAGGCGGAACTATTATTCTTGCAGTAGTGTTGCTGCAGGCGCCATGTTCAGGAGACGTTGTGTGTCATTGTGAAAGGGAAACTACTTCCTTTGTGTTTCCAAATAAAAAGGAAACAACTAGAAATCAGTGGTTAAGTTGTATTTACAACCCAAATATTTTAGTGTGGCAGTTATCACCAGTAAAGTATGGAGTGCCACAAGGATCCGTCCTAGGTCCTCTACTATTTTCAATATACATGCTGC
>JAUMHP010000057.1:7600727-7613739 GCA_032361065.1 Enteromius trimaculatus
TTAGCGCTAATCAAAGAACCGGCTTTACTGATGAGATGCGCATAATATATCGTACGATATATATCGCCCAGCCCTAAGGGTAGGTTTAGGTGTAGAGATATGGTCTAGACTAAAATGTTGTTCTAGGGTCAAAAGCAGTACCTACAGTACTTCAAAAGCATGATAATATGAAGATAATATGAACAGAAACAGAAATAGCTACTGTATATGTGAGGATACGTTGTTTTGAGTACAGTTTTTATCCATATAATTGTACTACAATACATCTTTGTGCATAATCCTTGTGGGCTTCACTAATCAGACTGGACCAGTTTCTGAACGAATCGGTCACAGTTTTAAAGAGGCCTGAGGTAATTCCCTCCATCAGATAAAGCATATCTACACTGAAAATGGAAAATTTGACACAGGTTCCATAGCACATCAATTTGGCGAGGTCTTAATTGCACTGGCACTTGATGCTGCAGTGGGGATCGATAGTCGTGTAGTTAAGGGCAGACAGGCTTCTCCGGCTCCATCTATAATTCATAGCAGCCTTTATAATGAGAGACTATTAGCCATCCCTCTAAAGAGAGCATCCCCGGTGCTGTCAGAGCTGCTGTCAATCCTCATTCACATCTACAGGCCTATTGGCCCCTCTACTTTAATATTTCTCTTTAAACATGAACTACTACAAGGAGCTCTCTTAAACAATGCATGCAGTCTTCAGAGAGCAAAATGAAACCGAGAACGTACGATGCAACTCTGTAGCATCTTCACAATGTGTGTGTGTGTGGGTGTGCATGAGCATCTCCACAGTGAAAACCAACAGCTCCTTAAATCTCACTTTGCCGTTCACACTTCATTAGATCCAGTCCTATAAAAAGGTCAGTGTGGTTCTGTAGCATCTGCGCCGTTCACACCGTAGCAATTCTCCCGCGTGCGCATACATCTACATGCAAAGACCCAGAAACACTCTCTCTAAAATTACACCGTGTCCAATTGTCACTAATCTCAACAGCATGGGGTCCGCCTGGCTTTCTGAGGGAGAGAAAGAGATAGCAGAAACATCCTTGCTAATACCTCTTTGTGAAAGAGGAAGTTGTGAACATGTGAGACATAGTGTGGACAAAAACTGCCCACAGACTCGTAAATCTCTGCTCGAGATGTAACACATTTATATGTTTTGAAGAAGAAAAACAGTTAGCAGTGCTTGTCTGAGCAACAGTCGTCAGCATGATTGTAAAGTGTTTTGAATGGTATTCAGTGTAGTCTTTTATGTTGCTAGGTTCTAGCTTGTTGCTAGGGGTTTCCTTTAGATATTGTCCGTGTTTCGATTGAAGCCACTACTATGACTTTAAATCAGAGTATGATATATCTATATTAAAATTCTAGCAGACACCAATAAGGTCATTATAATTCATTTGGTTTATAAATTAGTTTATGTCTAATAATTCTGTACCACCTTGTATGATTAAATGAACTATAAATGAAACAAAAATAACAAAATGCATAACCTATTTACAATGCAAATAAATAATAAAATAAAACTTGTAATGCTGCAATTAACGCAACATTAATGTACAATATAAAAAATCTGAAAAAATTCAGAAATGCATTAAGATTTGCTACAGACTTAACATTTAAGTAATCCGTTTTTAAAGATAAGTGTTTGATGGTGGCAATCTAAATGTAAAAACAGGCAGAGATAAGAACACACAATTAAATAACAGCAATTAGAAAATCTGTAATATTCCCTCACTCTCCAACATGAAACATTTGTTGGAAAAAAAAAAACATGATGGATTTGTTCTAATTGTTAAAATGAGTAATAATAATGGACTATAACACACTATAAACAGAAACTGATAGGGTACATTCCCTCAGCGTGTGTAGCAAACATAGGGTCTCAACTGGGGAAAAGAAAAAAAAAGACGTTTGCCATATAGCTTCAACCTGACAAACAGAGACATGACACAGGTTAAAAGGCTTTCCACTGCCAAGAGACTCATAATGACAGAGAGCGCGACAAGACTGTGCCCTGCTGTCAGCAGAAGGCCCAATTGTGAGGCACTTAGAGTGCTGCGCTCTGTGGGGCCGAGACGTGGAGACGGTCCTTTAAGCCTCCACCTGTAACCCCCATCAGGGAGTAATCGGCCCTATGCCTGCGACTCTTTCAGCTGTCTATTCACTGAAGTCCAGGATCAGGAAGAGGAACACCTGCACACTTGGCCACATCTCAGCATCAGAACAGAGCATGCTTTTTTGATGTTAGATGGCTTTCTTAGTTGGGGGCACCTAATTTCTAGTGATTATCGTTGTTTTGATTACAGAAAATGCCTCCGCATTTGATAAATAGTTTAATCTAGTCATTATACATCACCATCACTCTGTTCTCCTATTTGATAATGTTCAGTGCTTTGCTACAATCTGTTTTGTTAAAAGCACTACATAAATAAAAGTGATTGATTGATTGACTGATGGATGTGCTTGTTTGTAGGGATGTGCTGTTTTGTAGGAATTTGACCCTAAATTTTGTTATTGCATATCGATATGAATACAAAAGTACACCACCAACAACCCCAACAGCAATAAGTATTATATAATATATTATTAAACTATCAGGTTTAACGTATGTTATACATATTTAGTATTTAGTATATTATTATTTACATCTTTAAAAAAAAAAAACAGTATTAGATGCCATCTTAAGCAAAACCTAAAAAGTATAGTTTTATACTATATATTATAATGCTACTGTATGATTAGTTTTAAGTGTTTTATTTATTTATTTTTTTCTAGAGAAAACTATCGAATTTTAACACTAGCCTAAACATGAAAATAATTCTTGAATAAGCAGCTAGAAAAAAATCAGCCAGATTTTTATTTTATTTTTTTACATCAGTTCATCGCTAGATATAATCATATCATATTGACTTTTGCGAAACATGTTGATAGTTTATTATTTTTTGGGGTTCATCAACCTGAAATTGCAAGGTTGGCAGGAAGTCTGTCTCCCTCGTTCTCCTGGGCACCGTTACCCTTTTGCTGTGCATCTATCTCATTCTTCTCTCTTCTTGTCACAATATCAGTCTCCGAACTGAATTCCCTTCCATTCTTCAGTTTTCAGTTCTTTTTCCATCTTTGTTCCTCAACATCCAATTATCCCATTTCTTCGCTATTCTTTCTCCGTCTCTCTCGGCTGTAAGGCACACAGAAGAAAACTCTTTCCAGTAGTGAAAGTAACTGGATGCACTCTTACCCGCACTCCATCTGGCCATGTCAGCACTTCCCTTAAATCAGTCTAACTAATCAATAACCACAACAAACCCTGACTCTCCAGTTCTGTATAAATGTGCGCCAGCCGGATACAGGCTATACAACTGTGAAGAATCTGACCTTCCCTACTGAGAAAGAAACCTTGGTCAGGGTAGAGTTATGGCTATAGTGGAGCACGAAGGCTAAGAAATGCCTCTCTTGAGTAGCTATAAAGCAGTGGTTGGAAAGCTAAACACATCAGACCAGGATCTCTCCATCATGAAGCTGTGCTGACACCCTGACATCAGTGATGAGACGTGCACGCGCACAAAAGCAACTCTCACATCACTAACTCAAACACAATATTTTATAAATCGACACTAAGAGTTGGATAACCTCCATTCACACGAATTCATCAAGCAGTCACTCCGAGGCTCCAAAAGTGTGTCTCGCTCCAGAGAGGAGTCTGTTACAGCGATTTATAGCTATATTTCAGTTATGTCTCCCTTTCACCATGGTCATTCATCAGGAATGACACACATCTCCCTCCTGGGGATGTTTCTGTGAAACAAAAAGGAAGATATTTTGACAAATGTATTAGTGGATTTGGCACCAATGTTGTTTGGTTACTGAACAATATTCAAAATATCTTTTGTATTACGCAGAAGAAATTAAGCCATGTTTGGAACAAAAAGAGTAAACGATGATAGAAAGTTCATTTTTTAGTGAACTATTCGCTCTCACTGGAGTAGTACTTTTTGAAAAGGTATACTTTTGGACCTAATTTACCCCTAAAGGGTGCATATTAGTAGCTTATAAGAACATTTTGGTACCTTAAGTGTATATATTAGTACCCAAATGTTATGTATTAGTACCTATTTAAATGGTACCTGCCCGCTGACAGCGTTTTTTTTTTATCTTTTTTGTGTACAATATCATTATCTTTGCAACATTCTAATAACAAACCATGTTATTGAATCATTTGTACGGTTTCTGAAACATGTCTGCTTTGTTTGTGTTCACAACAGTTATCGACCATGTTCTTGGAGCCCACACATTGCATGCCTCCATAATCAGACGCATCAGATTCAGGTCATGAGCTCATTAACAGAGACTTCAAAACCATTTCAGAGCAAAGCTAAAACGCGCAGCTTTGTGGGAGCTGGTGTACATCATTACAATTCACTTTTTTCTCCAATATACTGTTTAAAATCCTAGTATTATGTGGCCATATCAGGGTTTTCTTTTGTTAGCAGGTCCACATTGGTTGTTATTCACAAGTTTGCAAAGGTTCACCATGTGTGAACTTATGATGAATGTTTCACAACTGGTTATGTTTCTCATCAAGATGACAGTATCCCAGTCTGAACACATTAATCAGCGTTAACACATGAAATAGTGAAATAGTATATTATTTTGTTGTCATTGCACAAAAAAAAAAAAACTCATTCATTCAGACAGATACATTAATAATAATATCTGTTATTAATCAGTTTTCAAATAATTTACAATTAGAACTTAAATCAGCTTGGATCAGACTAGTGTTCATTAGACTATCTGTTAAATCAGAAGTCCATAATGACCTTAGAACTACCAACTGCAGGATTTATTGATAGAATGACAGAGCATGACTTCAAATAAACAGAAGATGGATTTAAAGACACCAGCAATGATGATAGTTATGCACACACGCAAACACACACAATCTGTAGAACCTCTCCATAAAACACATCCCTTGCGTGTTCATCTGTGCACATCTCAGCAGGGATGGTGCAAGGCTGAGCTGTCAGAGAAAGAGTGATGGCCATTTTTGCGTTGAAGAAGAACAGCGTCTGCAAAGTCACGGCACTCTCATTTCCATTACCATTTATCTACACATCCATAAGATCAATGTGAAGATTTACATCCTTCCTTCTCGTTTTCATCCCATCTACACACAGGCTGCTGCTTCTAGAATTACATTCTGCAGTTGCTCAACTTCCCAGTTTAGGTTTTTCATGTATGTTGGTACACGTATCTACAATTTGGCATGGTACTGCTACATCTAAATGCATGCGCCCCTGTGGATATACGTGCTCATTATACCTGTGTGCAGATGGAGACAAGCGGCAGGCACCAGGCTGAGATGGGCCTGTGTGTCCCCAGAGACGGGGCTGCCCTGCAGGGGTCCAGACAGCCCTCGCATCAAAAGCTGCAGCATGCAGCCATCTGTCTCCAGCCGCTGCACAACTGCAAATGGCAGTGTCCCGTCTTGGAGACGCCATGCGTTTTAATGCTGATCTGTGTATTGAGGCTTTACAGGAAGAAAGACAAATAAATTACATAGTGCCCCACAGATGACAGATGCACTACTGATGCTCAAGAAATAGTTTGTGTTAAACCTTAACAACATTTGCTGTCCAAACATGTTGGACTAAACTCACTCGCATAATGTGAAGGGGCAGATTAACGAAGCAGAAGCCTTAAGCAGAAAGAAATGGGAATAAATATTGATCTTTTTTTCCACTAAGTAGTCTACCCATTACAGCATAAAATGAACAAAACCAGGCACTCACAGGGAAATGTTGTCATCATTCGTATTATTGTTATTGACTATTATATAAATCGAAATTTGAAAGGAGAAAAGGTGAAAAAAACATTGAGAAGAAACATCTAACATCTAAGTAATGATAAATCACAATTGCAGGCCGTGTAACTGAAAAAAAAGTACTTAAGGAAAAATGTATTAAAATTAAAACTTATTTAAAAAACACAAATTACATCTAATATCCATTTGATTTCTTCTTACCCGCCATCTTAACTTTTTAAATTGTAAAGGAAAACTGCAGGGACCCCTTCTTAGCTTCTCTTTTGTTGACAACAGATGGTTCATAAGTGGTTTTCAGTACAACTTTAGGTAGATAGTTGTTGTACTGTATGTACATTATAAGTAACCGAAATTCACAGTAGACATGGAGGCATTAAGGTGAATGCGCAGACATACTGTACAGTCAGTAAAATATAACAGTCATTGTACACACACACACACCGCACAGAAGTTAAATTTACCACAGATGTATAACGAAAGCTAAAGGTAAAACAATAAAACGCATCACGCCGCCTACACATGAAGCATCTTCACATTACGGCTAGAGCATCAACTTGACGCTCAATTGAACCATTGCGAAATAAACGTACAAGATATACATTTGTCAAGCATTTGACATCTATTACCACCCTAGTCACAAAAATGATACTTAGAGTGACGCGATGAGTCAGTCACACATGCTGCAAACAAAAACCCACACATTCTCGCAGATGAGATGCATCTGTGGGCCGAATCAAAGACAACGGAAGATATAAAATCACTTTGATTTCACCACTCAGACTAATCAGCTGATGAAATCTGCAGTGAAGCTGACGGAGAAAACATGACCTCAGAACAACTCTGATACCATCTTTTATGCAAAAGGCATCCTTTGAAGAGAGACGAACGATTAATATACTCCCCTTAAACTATAAGCATGCAGCGGGAGGACAGTGAATACTACAAAGCGGAGCAATGGCATGCAGAGACTGGAATATATATTAAACACTATAATGTATTTTTTTTCCCTATAGTATCTTGGATCATGGATCTATTAACAATTTCAGCACTCCTGGGAAATGCAATTTCATTGTAAAACACTGAAAAATACATATAATAGATTTAGATGCTTACTAATTGAGTTAAATGGTCATTCTTTAATCACTAAAAACAACTGCCTGAATCAGTCATTTAGGAATTGCACTAGTTATGCTTGATGGTTTTTATTCTCTAATTCTTTTATTCAATAGAATTAGGTGATAAAATTAATTTGTCTGAGAACTGAACCACACTAGAGTTCTAATTTACTAAAAAGAACAGACTTATAAGATGCATTTGTTTGGGAATCAGACAACACTGGTAATAATTTATGATTTTGATTCACTAAAATGAATCGGGCAATAAGATTCATCCATTTGGGAATGGTTTATGGTTTTGATTCCATAAAAATAAACTGCTCACAACATTCATTTGCTTGAGAACTGAACCGCATTAAAGCTTTGTGGTTTTGATTCACTAAAAAGAACATGGTCATGATATTCATTCATTAGACGTTAAGCAAGTTAAGCTAACGTGTGTGCTGAGAGGTAAAAGACGTCTGGAAAGTGAGTTAGCCGAATCTTCCACGACAAGTTTTTACCCAGAATCCTTCTCCCTGCTGATATCATGCTAATTATACTATAATCCTCTGCAAACATCATCCCTGACACAAACACTGCTGGGAAAGGGTGTCCAGTGTTTCATATTCAAATCTGCTGCTTTTTGCAAGTAAATGTCCGTGCTCATGTGCCTAAGGGGGAACACAGGCTAATACGTTAACAAAGACGTAACATAATGAACAGTGAGGACAATTTTATATGTGTGGGTGTTGGTATTTGTGGTTTATGGGGACACAAATTTGTTTATGACATTGGTATCATTGGTATTAGTATTAATTTGAAAGTGGTTTATGAGGACACCAATGTCTAATAATTCAAAAGGCTTAAAAAAAACATACTAAATGGTGTACAAAATGCACAAAATGTACCACATAAGTTTGTACAGTATAAAACCCTTACGCCTATGGAAAGTCCCTATAAACCACAAATACCAACATGTGTGCGTTTTCTCTTTTCTGAATGGTTACGTGACAAATGTAGTCACAAAATAATGGACATGACCGTAATATCAGATCACAAGTGGTCACAGGAGACGTAATTGAGACATTAATACTAAGTCTAAATCGCTCTCACCTGACCACTTGTGATCACATCACCCGAAACTGATGATAATGGCAGGCTAGTAGTAAAAAAAGACCCATCACACACATCAACCACCAACCACACCCTGATATGCCCATCCTTAACCCCAGGGGGCACAGCTCCTCTTTTTTTCAATACTACAATGGACTACAACAAAAGAAAGAAGAGAAAATCCCCAATTAGAAATGCCATCAATCCTAGCCTTGGGCACACAGCCTGTATTTGCGTACATATGCGTTTGTGTGTCTATATGAGTGCAGAGAGCAACCTGACACAGCAGTGCGGTCAGCTCTGTCTGCTGTCTTTGTTGCCGTCACACAAAGAGGGAAAAGATCTGAGAGGGCGTACAGGGGCTTTCCCCCAGCTTCAGCTTGTGAACAACTGTGTGTCTTCAGTTACTGCAAATACTCTCATTGAAAAATGATGCTTGTAGACCAGAGACAGAACAACTGGTCCACTTCAGTGGAAAAAATGCTGATGCCAGACAGACAACTGGAGCCGTAACATGGTTAACCAGAGTGCTGAGTCAGTGAGGGAAGTCTGGGCTTTTCAAATAACAGGCAGACAGATCCCGACACACTGACGAGTGCTGGCAGATGTTTGGACTTCATTAGTGCTTTTCCACCTCCTCCAAACAAACATCATAAAAAATCTATTGTATACAGTATATGAAGTGAGCAATGACAGAGTCATATTTCCATGTAAACTCTAGAGTCAACTATAGAGAGGGTGGGGGAAAAAGATAAAAGGAGAGAAAGAGGGATGATAGAGAAAGCAGGTTACATTATGTTGTTTTGAGTGGCAGCTGAAGAAGCACTGACCTGGACAGAGCGGGATGAATGTAGGTGAGAGTGGGGTAAGCTGTGCCAGAAAAATGATATCTCAAACAAGTGAAAATGTTGTTAACGAAGGGAAATCTGCACATACTGTACATTCACTTGTACAAATCCTTGGACTAACAGAAATAAACGGATGTGAATGAGAGCATACTGTACATAACATACTGAAAACATTCAATAGATGAGATTAGAAAACATCTACAAAAACAAATCAAACCATTAAACGGTAATTGTTCATAATGTAGAGACATTGCTCCAAACCGAATTCCCAAAAACATCTTTAGCTAATTATGGTCTCATTATGAACACTGGCTAGTTATGTACTTTCTCAAATACTGATTTTAGATCATTTTTAACCAAAATAAGTTATGGACTGCAGCTTTAAATATATAATTTTCATGATAACCATCCCAGTTTAGATCGAGAACAATGCACTTTATTCAGCGTAAGCGGTGAAGCAAAAATAGACTTGGCGCCGCCCCGCGCTGTGTGAAAGCTCTCATCCGTTAACAATATGCGAAAAAATATGCGCTGCTTACGCGTGCAATGTGAAACTGACATGAGTCTTGCTGAATGCTTAGGTCAGGCTAAAGATAAAAGATTGTTCTCATTGCAAAGACAAATATTATGTGTGTAGTATGTTTCTGCTTGATTTAAACCCCCATTATTTGGCTGTGTTAATAAACAGACATAATATGAAAATTATGTATCTGTGTCCTGTTATTTATCGTTTGGTATGCATTTCAGAAAAAAAAACAAAACACAAAAACGGTTAGGATTCAGGTGTAGTTGCAAATTGTGATTAATCATGATTAATCCACTGAAAATTCGAATTAGTTTAAATTTAAATTTTTAATCGTTTGACAGCCCTAATATATCAAACACAATCACATTTCCGTCATTTAAAATGTTCTGTTTTTCTATTTCAACAATATACTGTAGTTATAATTGATTTGAGATTTCTGATACTGCTGTACTGAATAATGGCACCTGATTAATAGATCTCTTTTTCCCTGTTAATTGTCATTTGGGAATATTAATTTGAACTATGATTTTGGGAAACACAGGATCGTTGAACTATGCTAATATCAACAAAAGCTGCGACCATAGCTGGCTAACAATGCTTTTAGTGAAGCACACCCCAGCTTAACAACGCAACACTGGCTCAACCAATGGCATGACTCTGGGCTAGGACTATCTGTTTGGCAAAATTTAAGACAATTATAGTTTGAGAGGTAATGCAAAGACAATCAAAGACACAAAGTAGCAGATTTACTTCCCCAGTAAGGCCAAGAATAATGTTAATCTTTTCGATTTTATTTAATGGCTATGGCTAGAAAGCAAGCTTGGATGTCATGTGATGATGGCTAAAATATTACACTCTGCTAACACGTGTCAAGGTTAAACTAAGCTAGTAATAATCTTCTTTTACACATCAGAAGAAAAACACATCACAAGGAGTTTAAAACATTTTCCAGCTTGAGGAACAAACCGTACCGGGACAATGAGTTCTCCACTTAACAAAACCCTTGATGGAAGCACTGCTTATGAGTTTCAACATAAATAACTATTCCAAATACCCTCAAAATGTGAATAAAACATGGAGAGGTCTGTCAAGAGCGTCTTTCTGCATGTCTAGACCCTGTTCGCTCTTAGAGCTGGGATTAGTGCTGCATTACCAGCTCTTTATCATTGGGATAATCAGCCCATCATTAAGGGGGAAATCTAATGGGATGTTAGGGGTACAAGAGCCCTGTAATCGGATTACAGCAATGAGCTCATTAGCCATACCTCTATTCCCCAAAACATCAAGCAAACTTCTTCAATTTGATTTCCAGAAGAAGGAAACAATAAGAGGGACCGCAACAAATCAATAGGCAAGCAGTAATCTGTAAATCTCATCAAACGAATCAAGAAATTTCAGTGCTGTGATTGAACGCACTGGAGAAAAATAGCACGAAAATAATTACTGATAATACATCTGTGACATCTAGTCACCGTCTCATTACCATAATGTGTTTTTGTCGTGGCTTCCAAGGCCCTTTCAGAAATGAATCAGACAACTGATGGTCCTACTTGAAGAAAGGCACTAACACACCAAAGAAAGAAGCAGATAAGGAACTGGCAAGAACAAGGAGGAAAGAGGATAGCATGCACGACACGACACCAGCAGGAAGGGAAGCAAGACGGAGAGGTGGAAGGATGAGAGGGCACAAAGGATTGATGTAGAACAATGGAACAATGGATCCAAGAGGAAGAAAAATAGAGAATTAAACAGAAAGAGAAGTAAACAGTAGAGGACAGAAGTGAGTACATCTCTCTTTGCTCTTTCTATATATTTCTTGATAAACCTCAACCCCCTCCGGGAATCTGTCTCTCTTCTTAAGCTCTTACTCAGCTGTC
Organism: Enteromius trimaculatus; assembly: GCA_032361065.1. Taxonomy (NCBI): domain Eukaryota; kingdom Metazoa; phylum Chordata; class Actinopteri; order Cypriniformes; family Cyprinidae; genus Enteromius; species Enteromius trimaculatus. The sequence goes on from JAUMHP010000057.1 coordinate 7,612,010, forward strand.
CTGCTAGGGTTTATCAGTGAGTCTGGCTGACCGGCCCGCCATACGACTGCTTGTATCAGCAGAAACGTATAAGGTATAGAGACACAGGAGAGCGATTACTACTACTCCCCACAAAACACAGTAACCATATTTAGAGAACCAATCAGATCGCAGCACTGGAGCTCATTTATTTCTGCATTTAAAGATGTCTGCTTATACATTAGTCTGAGAAAAGAGATGGCCAGTTATTCTTTGATGCACTACTCATGTAATGCCGTGCTTTAATCTGGTCTGTTTAAAGATAAAAAAGAAAAGTTCTGTCATCATTTACTCATTTCAAACCAAACCTACAAGGCTTCTGTTCACCAAGACATTTTTTTACTTTTTTCAGCAAGTTTGACCACTCCCTGAAATACTACGCAGCTTAAATTTAAAAAGCATTAAGTTTATAAAGAATGGAGCTGTTTAAGTAGAGATCTCAGTATTAATACATTTAATTCAAAGTTTAACTTACATATAAACACTGATCAATGTAAATGCTGCTTAATGCATGAGAACCAAACTTTACTCTTTAAACGACTCAGAAGTCTAATTTCTGATTAACTTTCCCTAACAGAAGGAGAGTCATTTATTTGCAGTAATTTAGACAAAGGTCAAGTGCAAAATCTCAATTTCGGTTGCCAAATCATGGTTGTTTTCTAAGTATTGCCCTGCCACTGGCCAGACACTGATTGAGCCAAAAGTTGTGTTTCTATGCAAATTGCTAATTTAATTCATGCTGAATATTGGAATATTGTAAAAACTATGTTTGAAAACAAACACTGTATTTTCACAGGGTTTGCAACACTTGATTTATAAAACCAAATCAGACCATTGTTATAAACAATTAGGCTATTCCATGTTAATAAACGTAAACTTCACAAATATAAAACCAAATCGGTCCATCATTATAAACAATTACATAGTGCTTTTGGAAAAAAAAAATATATATATTATAGAAGGTTATAAATGCAATAGATGCAATAGCAGGCTTTTGTTCCAGTTTATACATTCCTTCTGCAGTCAAATAATGAGGGAAAAAAATTGTGATTAATGAATAAAATTAATTCATTCATGATTAGCTTATTCAATGCATGGTGACATGGATTTAAAAAAAAAAAAAAAAAAGGTATGAGGACAAAGATTTTGCCCCATGTGCTCCGGGGGTTTTGGCACCCACTTCCTCCCCTATCAGCATGCCCCCCTCTCAGTCCTTCTGTCACTCGCTCTCTGTCCTCTTCTGCTCCTCTTTTTCCATCCCATCTCTCAGTCGCACCCTCAGCAGCTCCCGCCCCTGCTCACGTCTCTCCTAACTTTTCCATTTGTCTTTTCAAAAGCGCCGCCCACCACAGATGGGCAACACCAGTGACCAATTAAACAACTCCTCAGGATGGCCACAGTCACAGGCTTTACCATCTGATCAGTCTGTTGAGGTGTGTTAAATGTGTCCGTGCATGAGTGTATGAAATGTTACATTGTGAGAAAGTGTGAAAATAAACGAGTTCATGATTCATTACATGTGCCGTGGTGTGTGACTAACAGTTAGTTGTGCCAGTGTGTCACAGCATTACGTGTGGGTGAGGAATTGCTGTCGTAAACCACGTGTGGGGAGAACCAAGGCTTCGCTGAAGGATTAAGGCTACAAAGGCTGCACAGTGCTAATGCGGCGGCTGGTTGTAAACCACAATGGAACGGTGCGATATCCTTCATGA
>JAUMHP010000057.1:7633381-7655374 GCA_032361065.1 Enteromius trimaculatus
TATAAAGTTCTTACTTTCCTGTAAAATTATAATATGCTACGCTTATTTTGTTGAATATTTGGAGAATGCATCTGGAACATTCACATTTTTATATAATTTTCACAGAAAAATGTATTTGTTGAAACATATTTAAACTATTTTGTAAAATTTAAATATTTAAGATGAATTTTAAGGTGAACAATGAATTTAACTGGATTTTTATTACAGTGTAAAAGTATTGTATTTACTATTGGCATCGTTTCTTGCTTTCAAAAGTTTCATAGCATCTGCATCTCTGAGACGGCCACAAAACCTCCTCTGTGAGAATAATGAGAGCTCTGCACAGAATGAAAGATATCACCCGATAAACTAACATCGTCCTGGCCTGTCTGTGTTTGACAAAAACGTAGGAAAAAGGAAGACAAGTGTGAACATTTGGAGATGAGAGAAAATGGAGAAAGTCATTCCTCGGATGTCATTGTCCAATCTGTAAGAAAAAAAAGACGCAGCCCATCTGCTAGCGCGTCCCGTCTGGTGTGGAACTGTGACAATGAGTGAGCGTGTGTGTGTGGGTGAACGTTCCCCACGCCTCAACGTCAGTGATTTAATTACTTCTAAATATGCACACGCATCTGCATCTCTGGGCCATCCCGTGGTGAACTGTAAGTGGCTTTTATCACTTACTTTATCTATTTCCTTGCCTCACGTAACCTCTGTACGCCCACACACGCCTGTGGTTTCCTCACGCCAGCTGCCCACACACACAGACACTCCAAAAAAACACTACTGAAACTGCATCCTAGTGGTATGTCAGAAAACAGCTCTATAGAATGGCAGCAGACAGCTGGGTCTTGATTGCGCTGCACTATGGCACAAGCGTGCACATAAGAATTTACACTTCCCAAGGTGAACTGATATTTGTCATGCCCTGCATTTCTCTCTCCCTCCATGACATCCGGCACTGTTGGAGACTCGTGTTTACTCCCTGCCAACCTGGCTCCCCATAAACACTTTCATGTGCAGTAAATTGTTCTCCATCCAGTCAGAGTTATAGCTCAACATTAGAGACAAACTAGTCTCACAGAGCAAGACATGAGGCATTTTTAAGTCAATAATTGACTATATAAAGATGGGTAGTCTGATGACCGCCCAGATGAAATTTAAAATAACTGAAGATTATCTAGAAATGGGGATGATAAAAAAAAAAAAAAAAGGTCTCTCTCGACCACTTATGAAGTGGCACTTCATTTTTTTTTATTTTTTTTTATCTGTAATACTACCAACATTATGGCATTTATAAAATTATAAAACACATTTTTCACAGACATAACAGCAAAATAAATGTATTTTAAAATACCCTTCTATGCATAACTGCCTCAAATAAAATTCCTAATACCTTTTTACTTGTTCAAAGGATTCTTCACCAGAAAAAAAAAAAACCATTAATGACTTCTACTACCATTCAAAGAATGACTTTAAAATTTGATAATATTTCATCATACTAATTTACCATTTTAAATAAAATAAAACTAATGGCAAATTAATCAAATATTCAGCCTTGGCCAGAATAAGAAAAAAAAATGTAGAAAATCTTACAGAAGTGTATATCTTTTGAATAGAAGTGTATATTATCCAGGCACATTTGTTTCCAAAAAAGCCTTTATATGCTGTATAGCAACCAATCAATGACAACATTATGCTTTTTGCACGTAGTAACCAACATCAGACAGACCATATGCATTCTGCACCTTTAAATCTAATGCTAGCACTTTTCACACTGCATGACTATCTGGGGTAGTATTCAGTCACTGCTGTGTTCACTGGTGACAGGGGCTTTCACACTGTATGACTTTACAATAGGAAAAATCGCCAACACTTTGTCTCACTGCCAAACACACGCGAGAAGTGACACGGAAACAACGCGAGGTCACGTGTGCAAGACTGGAGTTCTCACGTGAGACTGGGATTGTTATTAAAAATGATATCAAGCAAAAGAAGCTTGTCATACAAATTGCATGTTCGCTCATTTGAAACTAAAAGAGGATTATGGAGGAGGATATTTACCGTCTATACCTTGGTAACTCCTCCCCCCACTTCCCACTGCCCTGGATGCTTCTCTCTCATTGGCTGTAGGTAATCGCGATGTTATTTTCAGTCAGAACACATTCATGTGGCATGATTTTAAATCGCAGACAGGTCCAGATATTTAGCATGCCAAATATCTCACAGGTGTCTGGCGACACGTCGGCGATTCTCTCAGATCGTGTCTTTGAAAGTTTACACTGTGTGATTGTCACTTGCGTGCATGAGCACCGATTTGCCTGTGATTTCAGGCATTTGTCGGCGATTTCTCAAAACCTGTTGGTGAGTCAAAATCGGGACTACAATCGTGCAGTCTGAACTCGGCATAACTCTCTTCCAAGTCTCTGACCTGTTTACATTCCCACAGACCCTTTAAAATTCACCCTTATTTGCACGTCATATCTGTTGTTTCACCCTCACTTTGGTATTCTTATTTCAACCATCGTCCTTATTGAAAATGTGACCCCTGATGTGTCTCCTGAAATTTCGCTTCACTGTGCCTCAGAGCCACTGTTCAAGAGTCTGAGACTCAAATTCTTGCTGGGAGAAATTCCTCTGAAAACCAGACTTCACCTGTCAGCTCAGTCCACTGCAAGATTACTGACTGTTACACAGCTCACCATGCTCTCCAAGTTTGAGTTAGTTCATACCTCTGTTAGACTGATTTGCAAGACTCGCATTCTTAAAAAAAGACTAGACACAGTGTCAAAATGTTCACTGGCAAGCAATGGCATCTCATCGTTTCAAAGAAAATAATCTTTACACTAAAGTATGAGGTTAAAAAATATGATCAAACTGGGTTTCGATTCTTAAGTGCACCAGGGTCCATTTGATTTTGCAATTCCGGCACGCCTGGAGTGACAGGCCAGCGTTTAAGCCCTGTCATTCAACGGATGAAAGCGACAGCCTGCTAGACCCTGAACCATCAGTCTGATTTCAGCAGGATGAAGATTTCATATGACACATTAAATCCAGAGACATTTCGGAGATATTTAACTGAAACATTCATGTCAGGCTCATTCCTCTTTTTGAGCTCGGCTGATGAAAGCAGCGTTTCCATGTGGGTCACAGAAGACTTCCCCAGAATAACCAGCTCTGGCCTGCCATCAGCTCTGCAGCATTAAATATGAATCACATACTGTATAAAACACCATGCGTTTCTAACAACACGTGCTCTCTCTCTCTCTTGAGGAGGAGGAGGATAGCATGAGAGTTTTGTCAGTTTCAAATACATTTTAATACTAGTTTACAGTACTTTATTAAAGTGCACCACAGGAGTTTTCGTCCTCTGTGTGCTAAGCACAGGAGAGATTTTAGGAAAGTTTTATTTCACCTAGCTTCTAAATCATGGTCTTAAGCAATTTTAACTAACTAACTAACTCACTAACTCTCATACAGCATTACTAATCTGAATATATGCCAATTAGAAGTAAACTAACCATAAGGACCCATTTATTATTGTGTTATTTTCAGTGAAGGGATATGTTCCTTAAGTATTTTAGTAGTCTAAATCATAAGTTCATAGCCTTAAAAACTTGGGCAACCATTTCACAACTGAAAAGTTCCTTGGAGAGTTTGATAGAAAAGTTTACACGTTTATTTCTATTAACAAAACTGAAAGTCATTTGTATACTGTATTTTTTGACGAGGAATTAGTTTTAAGTTCCCAACCATAATTGTTACTAGACAAATTACTCCCACGGGAACAAATGAACAGAACAAAACCGCTTTAAAGCTATGGCAACAATTAAAAACAGAAGACAATGCGAGTAGATAATAGACAAAGAATAAGAGGGCAAACTAGATCAAATGTGGTCAAAGCTGCAAAGATCAAAAGAAAACCTGTCTAAAGGTAGAATGCAAGAATGAGTGAGGAAGACAATGCAGGAAGGGATGACAGTCTAGCCTTTGGTCAGCACAAAAATCTCTGATAAATACTGGTACATGAGAGACAACCACTTTCCCAAGCCTGCTGTTTGTCTTGCTTTAATTGCCTCTCACACATCGAGTCCAAAAGCACTTTAATGGAGCTGCTGTGTATACAGACACAAGCCATGATGCGGTGTCTCACGGCCCAAGAGAGTAACGCAATACCCCTCAAAAGACATACTCCTATACACAGCTCTGGTGTTTAACAGGACAACACACACAGACACACATCGAGCAAATTGGTCTAGACCATTACGGCCATCACCACACCTCACAAACTCCAAACCCAGTGGAGCAATTACCAAAATCTCTTCTGCTCATTTGATGCAGGCCAGAGCGTAAGCACTTCCTCACAAGGAGTGCAAAAAAAGGGGCTTGGCAGGAAACCACAGCCAATTAGAGGAGGCAAATGACCAGAGAAGGGGATAATATTGAGAAGGAATACAAGTTCACAGCATTTGGCAACCTAAAATGCAATTTCTTTTGTCTACTGTATGTGTGAAACAGATCTCATTTTTCAGAGCAGTGTGAACACCAAAAAATACAATCTTTTCAATCCGATTTGGGAAGCTTTGATATGTGGTCCTTGATCCGATAATGTATCCAATTCATGGCCATGTGACCCGAGCGTGAACCGTCAGATTGGAATTGAATGGTTTCTGTAAACGCCAATTTCTTATTATGTACACAGTGCATGTGACTTACGGATTTTGTAAACGTGCAAACGGGGTTGCTTTCATGCTTAAGTCTGGAGTAAATGTAAAGTGAACAATAATAAACCAATAAAAACAAAAATAGTAAATTGAAGTTTTAAAAGGAGCAAAGCAAATGAAAACGGTCAATATCAATCTCATGTCATTTTAAGCTTGTATGCGTAAGCTTGTATTTTTTTTCCATTTCCCGTTGTTTTGTGATTGTTGTCACTTCTACATACAATAATACTTTGAGGTTCTGGCTCTCTTTCGGTTATCTAAGAGCTGGGCTGAACCAGAAAGTGACAAGCAGTTTTTTGATATGTTCAAGGTTTAACAGAGCTCGGCTGAGTAATAAGCCAGATTTAAGAAACCTGTCCTGACTGGAGATAAGAAGGAACTTGGGACTAATGAGGTTTCACAGAAGAGGTGCAAGATTACAGTCACATAAAACAAGTCAGTCAGAGTCTGTGCATGTAGTTACTGTGCAAAAATACATAAACTGAAATAAATGCAAACCAGCTTTTTAGCCAGCTAATTAGACTAACATTAAAGCAATAAAACAGGTTACATTTTCCAGATGTCACGCCTTTCTTGACACATCTGAGGCCTCCTTATGTTCAACTTCAAATCATTAGACAACTAACAAAACATATCATTATAAGCATTTCAGGATGAAAAGTACGCTAGGAAGAAAAAAATAAAAATGACAGACAGAAAGAAAGAACAACAACAAAAAAAGGAAGACAAAAACGAATAAATGAAAGACAGAATGAACAAAAAGGAAGGGATTGTAAAAATAAATCTCCTGTTTTCCTAACTAACAAGTATAAGGAATGCCCCCAATTAGCCAAGTAAATGTGTGTGTGTCTGTGTGAGAGAGAGTGTGAAAGAGAAAAGCATATGCGCTGCCTCTTCCAGGCCAGGACAGGGACTCCAGTCAGCACCTCAGCTGTGCCGCGTAAAAAAAAAAAACAACAACACCGGTCTTTTAGTACAGGCAGACGGGGGGTGGTACACTGCTTCCTGTGTATGTGTGCGGGTGAGCAGCTGGAGGCACAGCTGTACTGGTGTGTGTGTGTGTGTGTGTGTGGCGATGAATGAGGTTTTAAAAAGTATTAACTATATTTAAGAATGGAAGTAATGTAACAGTCCAATGGCAGGGAGAAAGGGTGGGCTACAGCGCCAGTGGAAGAACAGGAAATGAGTAGAAATGCTCTGGGTCGGATTAGATCAATGCAAAACCATTCAGCGAGCAAGACATGACCACAGCAGTCCTGATGTCTGCTCTTTGGGGATGTCAGAGGAGGAGAATCCTGTTCTTGTTGCTCTGTTGAGTGGGTTGTGGTAAGAAGACTAAAGTACGGTGGCCCAGTAGTACACAACACATTGAAATCTACACAACAGAAAGCCGCAACACAACAACACAGCTGAAACAAGTCACGACACAATGAAATTGGCACACAACAACGAAATTAGTCCAAAGTGCTGTGTTGTGGCAATTTTATTGTGTTGTGCACTACTTGGCCACTGTACTAAAGACCCATTCACGCAAAGAAAATAACAAAAACTATATTAGCATCCACACCAAGCACAACAATGTATATATGTATTATAAGCATGCACACCATATGATATCTTTGTTATCTTTCCTCTGTGTTGTTATCTTTATTACTCTGGTGTGGACTCTGCTAGTTTTTAATTTAGAAAGACTTTCAAAATTATACCTTTATCATTTTGTTTATCAGTCCTAAGGCTCTCTTCCAATATCATTTTAAAGCATCATAGGTGTGATCCCAAGGTGAAAGCTTAGTAGTGTAATTACAAGATGCCTTCTAAGATGCCTTCTTTCGAAAGCAGCATTGCATCTATGCTTCGGATAAGAACGGTCTCTGACAAGAATGCATGGTTAGGCTTAAAATAGGAGAGAAAGCTATATTCAGAGAGGTAATCTAAGGACAGCATGGTGTACGAGAGGGTCATATGCAGATGTAGAGTCTGGAGAAAAAGACGTAACATGTAATATCCTCAGGGGGAGACCGGTTGCATGGCTTCTAGGGTAGAGAACAGGCCAGCAGGAAATACAGGAAGATACACAGAGCTTCATAATGAACCAAAGGAGGTAAAATGTCTGTGAATCCGAAGACTAAGACCACAGAGCAGTCAAAAAACACGTTGCCTGTAGGCCTTGGATGTAATTTGTACAACCGCTGGTTGCAGGCACTCGGTCGGGGCACACACGCATGCTAGCAGAAAAATAAAGTGCAAGTGAGACATTAGGACAAACGGTGTGTCTTTAGGCACAATTTACTTCATCAATGAATCACCATAGTAGCATTTTTTAAGTTAATGCATGCTGGCCTCTTTCTGACAGTCTCCCATTCACTTCCATCACACTGGCAGTCAATGGACTTGCGCCTCCAAGCAGTAGCATACATGCCCGGAAAGGCTATTTAAATGAAAAATGAATGGCCTCATACACCGAACTGCACCCAGCCAGTCGAAAAAACGATATGAAATAGAAGACATTCATTTCTGGGTGTGTGGAGCCATATTTACAATATATGCAAAGCTACTCCATCTTTATTCCCCGCCCCTCTAGCGCTTTCATTGTGCTGTTTTGTCAGGCCCTCAGTCTCGGGATACTTTTTTTTTTTCCTTGAGCTCATAAATCCATTTGATATCTTGAATTTCTTTCAGTTTTTTTACTCTGTTTTTTGCAAAAGCGCAGTTTAATGGGATTTGCATTCTGAGTGTGACATCATTTCAGAAACATCACTGCTCAAGGCTCTTAAGATGAGACAAAATCTCCCCATAAACTCCAACAGCCCTGTTGATATTATTTAAATGAATTAAATGCAATAAGCACGACTCTGAAAAGAAGGCCCTAAGGAATGCAAGCGGTTTTAGACCTCATTCTAATCGCGTACTGGTGCATTGTGGGATGGTTTTCACAATTTGATACATTTCTGGAGTTCTGTCTGCCAGGCAAGTAAGAAAGTCTTTCTTTATATGGGCAAACAAGAACCACTGTAGGACAGAAAACACGGCGCCTTTCTGTGTGACCAGGGAAGACCACAGAACCAAAGCATTGTGGGCACATCGGATGGTCTGGCTCTACATCATCGAATTTATGGACAAGAGAAAACTTGAGACTGTAAGATGCATAATGGGATTACATATTCCTCTTGCATTATTAACACATTATTATCCTATTTAATACTGTAAAGTTGTTTTGAAAAAATCTGTATTGTATAAAGAGCTGTATGCAAACCGGATTCCGGAAATGTTGGGATGTTTTTTTTTTGTTTTTTTTTTGAATACCATACAAATTTTAATGAACTAAAAGTAACTAAAAGCATTTCAAATCACATGAGGCAATATTTTATTCACAATAGAACAGAGAGAACATAACAAATGTTTAAACTAAAAAGATGTACACCTTCATGTACTAAACGATCTCATTTGAATTTGATGACTGCTACAGGTTTCAAAGACGTTGGCACGGAGGCAACAAAGGGCTGAAAAAGCAAGAAATTTTGAAAAGATTCAGCTGGGAGAAGATCTAGCAACTAACTAAGTTAACTGATGACAGGTCTGCAACATGATTAGCTATAAAAGCTATATGTCTTAGTGAGGGATGTGGCAAAGACGGGCAGTGGCTCCTTAAGAGTGAGAGGCTCCTCTGTGAAAGAGTGTGGAAAAGAGCCTATTATGTACATTTTGCTGTAAAATATTCCTTATATATAACTTTTATTTTGACGGCTAGACATGAATACCTTTCCAGTTCTGTGTGTATATTATATGACAATAGATTTAATCAAGTGAAACAGTCAAATGCTCTTGAAGTAAGCCTCAGAGCAGTTCTGGAGATGTTATTCATGTAGCCTACTGTATTTATGTCCTCATTTAGTTGCAAGACGTTAATATCACCGGAAGCTTTACGCACAGGTCAGTATGCTAGTACACAAAACCACGTGTCTACACCATACATTAACACAAAGATTAATATTTTTTGTGGTTAAATATTGACAAATACTATTGAAAGCAGGAGTGTGCGGCGGAACTGCAATAGGCTATTTTACACACTTCTGGTCAAACACACTGGCTAGTCTTATTGGCTCACTGACGATGATGAGATTATCTGTAAATATTTGTTATCTATGTTCTACAATAAAATACTGGCTCATCTGTTTTGAAATGTATTTATTAATTAATTTTATTTCAAATTTAAAACACGTCCCAACATTTCCGGAATTCAGGTTGTAAATAAAGGGGACTTGACTTGATGCACTCCAGAACTATGAACACCATACACACATTTAAAAGGATTTCACTGACACAGTACAGTAAAATTATTTACTCATCCTAATGTCATTCCAAATTTACTGTATTCCATGAAACAAGATTATCTAAATAAAAAACTGTTTAAAAAAAAAACAGAAATAAAAGTTCCCCATTTCATTTACTGAAAATCCTATTTTTCATTTCTTTTTATTTGTTTGGCTAAAATGAATTAAACTGATCAAAAGTGACAGTAGAAGCTTATATTACAACAAAAGCTTCTTTTTGTTTTGTTTTAAAATATCCATTTATCAAAAAAGCCAAAAAAAGCTTTGGCATCACAGAAGTAAATTACATTTGAAATATATTTAAAAATGGAAAACAGCTAAAGCTTTCAGTCGGATCCTTTATTAATGTTCCTCAGAAGAAAAATAAATACATTTTAACAAAATGCTTTATTGCTTATTCAAATTGGAAAAATTTTGCACAAGAAAAAAAAACAAATAGTGCAACCACCAAATACCATATGGTTCAACCAACATGCAAAAAAACAAAAAAGTCAACAAAATTATTGAGAAGAGACTTGCAGATTGATATGTCAATAATTTTCTTAAAAGTATTTTTTCCATAATGTTTCAGAAATTGTCAGATTTTAATCATAGACACTCTTTAAATCACTGATGCATACTTAAAATTTTTTATAGAAAATTTATACAGATTTCAAAGAGGTTAAGTCCTGACTTCTCATTTTGAGATGAATTATCCCTTTAAGTGCATAACACCAATATACTCCTTCACAAAGCTGCTCTGTGTTTGCTTGAAGAGCCGGTAAGCAGACCGACTTCAGTCAGCAAGAAGATTGAGGCAAATTGAGGTCCGCACACGACTGCTCATAAAAATGTCATCACTTGAAGTGCTAAACATATGTTCAGGGGAGCTGATGCAACCTAAAACGAAGTCAAACACCATATTTTATCCTTTCAGACAGAGAAACATCACTCTCTCAGTTTCTATTTCCCTTGTTTTTTTTTCCTCCTCGCAAGCCCTCTTTTTTCTTCCCTCTCCGCTCCTTCGTTCTGCCCGTGACCACATGTGAGAATCCCCGCTGCTTGTGTCTGTCTCAGAGATCTTTGAACCCTTTCAGCGAGGTTTAACAGGCTCAGTGAGGCTTCAAAGTGAAACGACGGCTCACGTAGGCTGAAAATGAGGTTCTAAATCCCTCATCAGAGGCGTTCTACCTACGTTCTGACCACAGCTGCCCGTCCTAACACTGCATTAACCCACATCTAATATCTAGTTTCACCTGCACCGCTTCTGCTGCCAATATAAATCTACTCAACCCACTGTGCTGTCAAACCGCTCTCTTCTATCGTGCTTGTGATTGCTGGACTCAGAGCTCCAGTGTCCCACTGAGAGTGGGAACCAGGACAAACATTCACACGGGACGGCTCTGTGCGGATTATGCACACGACAAAGATAAAGGGAATAAAGAACTAATCCGTGCGAAGCATGCCACGTTTCCTCAACAGAGGTACAATCTCACTGCTTCATTATAATGTGACACCATGTTCTTAAACCAGCTATGGATAATCCCACTTCCTGTGCACCTCTGCGTGTCTGGGACTCACCGTAACTCATGCAAGTTAACAAGAAAGCCCTTTTTCTGTGTCAAAATTCCCTCTTAGGTGCACAAAAACGTCACTTCAAAAGCTCTCGTGATACAAGCTCCAAAACTTGGAGATCCGCAGAGTTAACCTCATTTTCTCCATGCACGAGAGAAAAAAGCTTGTGCAAAGCAGTGCGTTTTGCTTGAATAAACACCTGTGACGCCAGACACGGCTGGCCGAGAAGGATAACAAGCAGAGGGCAGAAAATCTACTGGACGTGCTCCACTTAAATCAAACAGAGTCGAGGACAGACACACACAGACACCCTCCAGGAAAGGACAGGGAAGTGCAATTACCATAAAAATCACACTTGCTCTACAATATAGTCATAATAATACCTGAGAGCTTTATCTTTCAGCCCAGCAGGCACAGATACTGTAAATTGACTGCAAATACTGTAAACTAAGTCAGACAGTTCTTAAGACTCTTGTTAAGGCCTGAACGCATCTCTCAACACAAGTGGCTTTGACCTAAACATGAGAAGCATAGCAAATAACATCATGGAAGAGATATTTAAGATTGCAAGTAAAAATGATTCAGGATGGTTCACTGGTAAGGTTGACTAATTTATATAGATTTTTTTTTCCTTTGCAGTGCTACAAAGGGGGTGAATTCAGAGACTCAAGTATGCCGTTATAGCATCTATAACCAGTGTTTTAGCATGCTGAAGTCATCTCAAGTAGTGGCGTCTCTAAACTCAAGTCCTTTAAATCAATGCAGTTAAAGCCACCGAAGTGCTTCAAAATTCACAGTCTTCAGACAATAAATGTCTTGAAATTTGCAGACTTTTATAACTCTGCTGTGAGCAATGTTCCGGGCTCTTATTATAAAAACACTGGTTGTTTTTTGAGCAATAAAATGAGGGCTAATAGATCATTTCCGTATAAACACACCATTCAAATGGCAAGTTCAAATGGAGTATGATTTTAAAAAAAAGAAGAAAAAAAAAAGAATGTTTATTCTGCAAGCATGCATTAAATTGATCAATAGTGACACTTATAATGTTACAAACGATTTCTATTAAATGTACTGTTCTTTTGAATTTGCTATTCATGAGAACCGTTAAAAAATACCATGTTTTCATTAAAATAACTTAACTTATACAACTTTTGATATCACCTGGCAACACATTCAGTTAGAAAAATTACTGTCAGTTTACTTTATTTTGAGTTAAAATACAACCTTGGTAAACATAAAGAGACTTACGAACAATGGTGCATTTGAGTATCTGCTTTTTAGAGTGTAAAAACGTTTAGTTCACCCTAAAATGAAAATTGGCATTATTTACTCACCTTCATGTTATTCCAAACCTGGATGACTTTCTTTCTTCCATAACACAAAATAAGATCCTTTTTTCCTCTGTACAACATGAACTAGTGAAAAACATTTTCAAAATATATATGTGTGTTTTGCAGATAAAATAAGTCCTATTTATTTGGAACAACATGAGGATGCAATATAGCAAGAAATAATATTTATTATTTGCAACGACAGCGCTCGTTTCAAGATACGTCAGACAGATTGTCTGGTAATCATTGGTTGCACATCAAAAGGCAAGGAGCAAAAAGGGTAAATGCTTGTAAAGTGTTTGACTACTGCATTCAGATTGATGTGTACACGACACTGCACACAGCTCTCAAATGAAACATGTCATGAGTGAGCGAGCCTGCCGATTCCCTGTTTATGTGAATGAAGGGGAACAAACCAGCCGTGGGAGAGCTGGTAATAGAGCAGGTCAGTGAAGTGTTGAGCGAATGAGGCGAAAAGGGTCTCCGGTCAGCAATGCAGTGCTGGACTCTCTCAGCTACTGACCTCCTGCTAAATAGAAGCTCACGCACTACCAAATGAATTTTTTTTCCACTCAATTTCCTAAACGGCAATTTCCTCTAGGCCTCAGCTGCAAGGTAACCCAGATGAATGGAAGAACCAAGAGGCCGGAAATCTTCAGGTGCCTTTCATATGTCATCAGGATTCATCATCAACAAAAAGATTAACCGATGTACCACCATTACCCTCAAAACAAGAATAGGCAAAGATGTACAGAAGGGAAGAGGTATTTAGAGACATAAAGTAGAGACCTGAACAACATCCTGTATGTGAATGGTGGCTAATTAGTTGCTCAATAATCATTGTTTTTTGTTATATATTAGTTTGAACATTTTTAGTGTGACAGTTAGTGTTAGTGTCTTCAAATTCAACTTCTTTATAGCATCCTACTATGACCACTGTGTTATGTCTGCATTTTAAATTGTGCATGGTGTCTCGTGTTGGGTTAAATAGACTAGTTGATTTGTCAACCCACCTACTAGTCTATTCAGAAAGTATGCTGTTTAGCTCACCCCTAATACACACATATGAAAGCGCAAGGCACTTGTGAAGAAAGCATCCTGCATTAGGCAGTGAAGTCTACATTAGCGTGTGCTTTTTAAAATGCTGATGCATTAGCCAACGTGAGGCAAAAAAAGCACTTATAAGGCCAACACAGACAAGCCAGTCATTAGGATTGAGCATTCTGCCCCTTCCTCCTTAATGGATGTATCGCACAAACAGAAGAGTAAAGGCTATTCTGTGGCCCGTCCCTGTAATTGGCAACAATTTAGCCCTCCACAGCCACTCCATCTATCGTTTCAAAAGGAAGCCTGCTGCTGTACACAATAGGTGAGAGAGCTGGCCTCTGTTTAACATGGATTCATTTCTTTCAAGAGACAAGCATGCTGTGAACCTATAGTTACCCATTCAGAGTATTTTCAGTGCTCAAACAAAAGCATCGACCCTAAAGATAAGACAGTTCATGGATTTTGCAGTTAGCTGTTTATTGTAGATCTACGAAGCCCTTTTCCCTTTGTTGGGCCGAGGCGGTTCTCCTCTCGACTCTGGTCAGGGTCTGAGATGAAGCGGAGAGCTTGCACTAGGTTGCCTTTGAGTTTCTATAAACTATGTGAACAGAATAATATCCTTGGGAAACGGAGACAGGTGGTGTTGGACAACAGATTACACTACACACTGCGTGCGTACAAAGACAGCACACTTGAGGCTCATCCTGACTCAAAATTACAAGGGTACTAAATATAATTAAAGGTCTGGGCCTGATTCAAAACACGTGTGTGGCTGCACATGCGATTCCTTTCACGCTGATGCAATCTGTTACATTTGATGGACCCTTAAAACACATAAGAAGCTGGGTCAGGGGCAAAGGTTCAACGCACAGGCAATATATCAGTCGAATCCTGAATTATAGTACACTGTCCTAACTGTGAGCCAATGTTTACTAGGGCTGCATGATTAATCGTAGTTAAACCAAAATCTTTAGTTGCTCTAACGTGCATGTCAGAGCACTTAACCAAATAAGAGAAGCTTTAAGGAACGATGCTTTTGTGTCAAAATAACAAAATTAATTATTTTTATGACGTTGCATTTTTTCCCCTAATTTTTATAGTATTTTTATATTTTATTTTATATTGTATCTTATTTTATATGTATTGATATGATATTGTATTTTCCTAATTTTACAGTGATATATTACAATGGTATTTTTATTTTTATATTTAGTAGTATTAATAATGCCAAAAATGATTATTATTATTATTATTATTATTATTATTATTATTATTATTATATAGCCATATTGATCTATAAACCACACAATTAATTTTAACCCACGATTTAAAAACACAAACACAACACATTTAGATTATTTCTGGATGACTATACAAACTCTTTTTACCCTAATGTATTATTGTATATCTGTCATTTTAAGGTATACCCACCCCTAAATGCCAAAAAAATAATTTAAAAAAAACTGTGGTTGGCCATTTACAGACCGACTCTTCCTTACAAATCAAGTGGTTCTTGGCCAGTGTTAGATGCAAAAGCAGTCCAGAATTTATATGCCTAAAGACAAAAGTCTGGTTGGAAAGACTATCTTCACTATAAAAGCACAACATGCATGCAAACACAACCAATCAGTGCCCTCTCTTTCCTCTCCGGCAGGAGCATACAGGCCACACAACCATCTGCTGCTCCGCTCAGCACTGTTCTCTCCATCAATAATCTATGAACCCATCTAACACTTTGCTTTTTACTGTGCAGCACAAAGGTGAGACGGAGAGGCTGACATCTACACATCTCATACACACATTTTAAATATTCATTGTTCCCATTTATGATTTTACAGAGGATGACACATGCATATGTATGTGGAATACAAACACACTGATTACACATAAACCAACATGGCAGATCCACATCTGATTTTACTTACTAAAACACACCGACTATTAACATTTAAATAAATTCTAGCTGCCTGGCTTTTCTTTTAGTTCATTACTATTTTTAAAAGAATTTGAAATACTAAAAGATTAAAAAGCTATTAAAAGCTATTGACAGTCATAGTTTTAGGTTCTTTTTTGCAGTATTAGTTCTTTCAAGAGTTCACGCTTTCCTCATAATGAATAAACAAATTTGGCGTGCTGTCTGGGGAGCGAGCCGGGAGAGCGGCGAACTCCGAACCCTAATGTACGGAGCCCTAGCGTGGGCAAGAGTTCGGCGTTCGGCTCGTTCACCGTCTGCCCCCGGAAAGTCGTGAACTAAATGGAAAACGGAGGAGGAGGGATGCACGAAAGCGGGAAGCAGGGAATGAAAAGCTGGGAGCATTTGTAGTGAAGGGGAAATGGCTTGATTGGGCGCGATTGAACAAGGGATGATTAGGAAAAAGGGCCATCAGCTGTGTATGATTACTCGTTTAGCGATCCTCTCGAAATTATGTTTAAACATTCATTTATTCATTATAATATAAACTTGCCTTGCACATTTTAGAATGGGGTCTCCCTCTAAGGGAACAAATTTGGGGACTCAAAAGTAACAAAGAAGTTTGTATATAAGAGCACAAAAAAAGTGGGGAAAATAAATAAATAAAAAAAACGTTTCCAGACTACTACACCATAAACAAAATCTTCTGATGTATCTCACACCAGAGTTGAGTCATGTTCCTCCCAATGTTGTTTACATACTCAATGCTATGGAGGCCATTATAATTACCAAAACAAGAAACAAAACACATATATCTTTCCAAAAACTACTTCTTGCATCATAGTAAAGAGAGTGCAGAAGATAAATGGAGGAGGCTATTGCACCAGAGCCATATTTCGCAATACAACAGGGATACTTCCCTCAGCTTTCACTTAATCCTGAGGCAGAGGAAGCAGTGAATGTCATTAGAACCACAGGCAGAGGAAGTGGCCAACAGATTCAAATTGTCAGCCGTGATTCATGCTGCATACTTTAAATGTAGCTATAGTGTTTATTGATCTGGCTAGTTCATTTGCTAGTTATATTCAGTAGATCAATATTAATCTTAGTTTCCACTCGCTAATTTTACTGTATCAACAGAAAGGAAGAAGAGACAACAAAACATCTTAAAGTGAGTTTTACATTGTTTTCAGGGTATACACTAAATCAGTACAAATCATAGTGACATTGCATTTTACTTTTTGCAAGATGAGCAACCTGAACAATATTTCACATATTTAGTGTAAGTTGCCCTCTATTAGCAGGTCAGATCAGGTTTCATTCTTCCAGAAGGAGAGCATAAAGGGGTCTCTCTCGAGGAGCCACAAACAGGTTAATGACCCCAAATTTATGATGATGCTGCACTACTATAAAAGTAACCTGACCTGGAGTCTTTCACAGAGTAAAAAAAGGAGAAAGTTAAAAATAGGTGAAACAGAGGTGTTTGAGAATGTAGCGAGCGTAAAGAAGACTGTGTTAGGCCCCATTTCCACCTGGGACTGCAATGCGTTTTAGAAGATCCAATCTAAAGTGATCAGTGCTAAATACAGGTGGAAACGAGGCCAAAAGTGTTTTGTGATTGAAATCCTGAAACCATGTTTGTGCAGTCAAAAACTCAAGTGATCGCATTACATTTTGTAGTGGAAATACCACAGACCCGAATGCTTCCCTGCCTGAAGTGAAGCTCTGCCTACTCGCTGCCCACACATGATCATTCTTAGACGTGTTGAGAGAAGGTGCATAAAACTATGCCATTGAAATGTTGCAGAATTATGCCAAAAAATTGCATTTGAAATTGCAATTGCCCTCCTTATCCTTTTCACTCTTTTTTTTTTTTCACGCAACATCGTAATAGAATTCACATTCCATACTCCTGCAATAATGATGTAGAGTGACGAAACAAGAGGGGTGTATCTTGACAAAATCCAAAAACAAGTGGTCACTGAAGATGCATTTTGAAATCCAAGAATTAAAATTCTGTTACTTTTGTTGAAAGTCTGAAAAAGAAATTGTTGAATAAAGTCATTATTTTCGCTTTCGACATGTTTCGGATCCTTGGCCATGGTGATCAAACAATTACTGAACCAATTCCTAAAACTAAAATCTATAAAAGGTAGTCCCTAACACCTTAAAATCTTCGACAAACGATGATTTAACCCCAGCAGAAAAGTTTCCCAGGAGTAGGGCTGGTTATTCATTTATTCATGCGCATTTCATCAGTAAAGCCAGTACTTTGACTGACGAGGTATGCAACATTGTGTTCAAAATCGGAAATAAATCGCTTTCGATTCTGAAGACAATATAGCGAGGCTTGCCAGTGATCTACGGCTCTGTGTATACACTGCCGCTCATTTTAAAAACAGCTGACTGAGATTTACCGCTAATCAAAGAACTGGCTTTACTGATGAAATGCGCATGAATATATAGATGATTAAATTGTCCAGCCCTACCCAAAAGCAAAAAAAGTGTGTCCTACTTAAAGTCAACCGCTGAAAACAGTACAATCTTTGTGTCTTCTCAGGACCCCATCTTATCACACTATCTATTCAATCAACCCCCACCCAAAGACTGACCCGCCTTCCCACTGTCCCTCGAGTGCCCTTATGAATTATTCATGAGCAGGCTGCAGACAGTCCACTCCACCATTCCATCCATCAGTTCAGTGGACATGCTAAAACATTTAGTATTTGTGACCAGTCGACTCGATTGCGCTCCAACATCCCACCGGGATAACCACTCGCGCCGGTTAAGTGTTTAGTCTAGCCACCCACAGACCCCCAGACTGTCTCACATCTCAAGGACTTCTCCCTCCCTACCCCCTCTCCATTGCTCCCTTTGTTTGAATGGACACACTTTAAAAGAACTAAATCATTATAATTCATCTAATGACTGGTACTTGTCAAAGACAACCCAATGGAACCCCAAGCTAAACGAAACTTGAATGTCTTGAGTCAATCACAGCTTTTAGCTCTTAAATCAAAATCTCCATCTCCATGTCTGTGCACACAGCACAACATTAGAAACAAAGATAATTAACAATTAATTAGTCTCTTCTGACTAGCTTCTGTAGCAATTGTCAGTCACGCTCTGTTTTTGGATGGCAGCGTGTCCTAAAAGAAAAGTAGAAGCCTTTATCCTCTAATCCCTCATTCCTATTCCACCATTTTTGCCCGTCCACTCGCTCCTTTGTTCTAAAAAAAATAAATAAAAATCAGACAGCAGGCATCTGACCAGAGTTAATGAAGCCCTGCCAACACACTGCTCCTGATTGACTGCTTTATTCTCTCGTTTTAAGTGTGATCACTCAGATTCCTTGGGTTTGCTAAAGCAGTAATGGCAGTGTCTCTCAATAGAGTCAGGCTTTCGTCTACTTCCAAAAGCAGTTTTCAGCAATGACAGATGCTAATTATTAGGGTTGACTCCATCACTGCTCTTCAGGACCTTCCCCAAAGAGATGTCAGGACAATTGGTAGTGTCTGGTTTTAGGGGCAAACAGGAAATCTAGATGAGTTAAAGATGACAATCTTGGGTTAGGTTTCTTTCAAAATTCCCAAACTTTTCACTGTAACAGGGTTCGACCTACATTCACCATACTTGCCACAGTCATAAAAACTATCCTGACTCAAAACTGCTGCATCTTTTTCCATCTGTGGAGTCTAAAACAGGGCAGGAGCAACACTCTTCCCAACTGGTTTCCACTGAAAACTTCTGAATGTAACTTCAACTAGGCTAAAGCACCCAAGCCACCTCCAGCAAAGTCAACCTGTTCTGGCTCGGATTGCTATATCCTTTGAGTACTTGGACTAACCAGAGGCTCTCAACCCAGAGCAAAATCCTATAGGTTTCCACTGAAAGGTTCTGACTGAAAGAGGAATTACAAGCTACTGTATGCCAACCTCTCAAACAGAAACAAATCCCTGCAAGTTTCCACTGCCTTTAAATCCTTATAGAAATCTCCACTAAACTCTAAGATTTTGAAAACTTTGTTTTACATGTTCACATATTAAGAAGTGTTACTTCCGAACATATACATGTAGTAAATGTTCTAAATGTCTAAATAAGTGTGTGGGTGTTTTTGTGTATGGGGGTCATGCAATTGTGTGTGTGCTCAGCTGTTGGGGGTAGGAGA
This sequence comes from Enteromius trimaculatus, assembly GCA_032361065.1. NCBI lineage: Eukaryota > Metazoa > Chordata > Actinopteri > Cypriniformes > Cyprinidae > Enteromius > Enteromius trimaculatus. The sequence goes on from JAUMHP010000057.1 coordinate 7,652,431, forward strand.
AGATCTCTTGAAAAGAAATTCAAAGAAGTGACTGCAACACACTTAAAGCTACTTGAATGAGGTCCAACATGCAGGAAGAAATCCTCTGTTTCTTGGTCAGATCTTGAGAGGGGGTCTGTTTTGCTGTAAGTGTGGAAGAGCCAGAGGCAGGTACCAGGCATGGATCAGAGCCAACTACGGAGATCTTGTATAATAGCCAAGGGGGCAGAGATGAGCTTACCACAACTCCCTGCTGCATGTTTCCATTTTGTTTAGATCTAATCTGAGCCACTTCAGGCTAGCACACACCTACCTGCACGAACAAACACACAGAGTAGGAACCAAAAATAAACTACAAAGAACCTGAGAGGACACACACAAACACTGGTGATTCAAGTGCAACACAATTTAAGCTGATAAAGTCTCACAGCAGTAGACCTGATAAAGGCGAACAATTGGAAAGTGACACACCCACACTAAATGCCTTCTTGACCTTTTGCTCATGATACCACAACCAGCTTCCAAGGGATAAGAAGTATAAGCTATGGCTTATTTTTGGACGGTTTACTGCATTTGACAATATAATACATGCAGAGAGTCAATTCTCATACATTTTTAATCCAGTACTTGAAGTTCAACGTTAAAATGTTGATTTGGTGAGTTCATCCAGGACATTTTTGGAAGAATTTGGAGAATCAAAATAACATCAAAATAAATCATTGCTTTTAAGTTTAAATGTATGCACATATATTTGAACACTACAACTTCTAAATTCTATGCAGAATACAGGGGTTAGCTGAGGTAGACTAGGATATGTCAAAGATACGTATTTTCATTAAAAAATAAAAAATCAATAACCAATTATTCTGTAGAATGGAAGTTTTTTTTTTTATTATTAGTTTTTTTTTTTTTTTTACATGTAATCTCACCTAAGTATAAGAAATTAGCAGGTGGAAATTAAATTTCACATCTTAAATAGTAGAGTAGGCTAATTCAAATTCCTTGTTGATCTTCACAATGGTAATAATCCCCTGAAGCGTGGAAAATGAACAGCATAAACGTGTAGCACTGGCCTCATTTCAAGGCATTTCGAACATACACAGGATGTATCAGACATATGACAAATAGGGCCCTGGGACCCCAGCTAGACGCTCGTAGCTAAACACTCACGGATCAGCATTCTGAAGCAACGGGTCACTCAGGAGTCAAGCAACTGAGAGCCCAGCCACCCCCCACATCAACTACCGCGCCATTCTCAGGGTTTTGAAGGACAACCATTTTCTACAACAGAATGAAATGACTGACTGAAAAGCCAAGGCGAGATGTGTGGGAGGTGTAAATAGGTTCCTCAGAAAGAGTGCAATGATCATGTTCCTATGAACACACTGTATCTCGGCAATGTGTGTCTGTGTGTGTTCTACAAGAATCTTACACATCACTGGGACTCTTAACCCCATTGTGTTGAAGCTGAACACTTGGTGTAAACAGCACTGATGGCTGGTCGGGTGCTAACATGGCCGGGTTAGAATAGAATGACCACTACAATTTGTCAATTGGTCAGTAGTACCTCATCTGACCAAAGCCATCACAAAAAATTATTTTACTGTAAAATAATTGTGTTAGACGTTAGTACATATAAATATTTACCATTGTTTTAAACACAAATTCATCAGTGGGTTTGGTGGCCACCTTGCCAAGAACACCCAGACCTAAAATGCCTGTTCTACTTGACATTGAAATGGGTGTCCTGAGAAATGACTCCTGTCTTTGTGACAGCTGTAGGAAAAACACAGCATACTGGTTAAGAAAAGCTCTTGAGCAAGAACAAAAATCTCGCAATAATGTGCTAAGTTTTTTAACAGACCTAGCGAAAGTCGGATAGGAGGCTGCAGGGGGGTATTGCATGACAAGGGCATGTTAGCAAAACAAAGTTAGAAAAATGTCTAAAATTGCTTACAGCACCTTTAATTTCCTCTGTATTTCTAATAAAACCAAAATCCACTCTGTGAGGCTTTATTAAGCCCAGCCTGAGTGTCAGGAAATGAGTGCATTGTTTTTTGTGAACTCCATGCAGGGAAGCTAAGCTCGGCTAATGTGCCTGAGTCGGTGGGAGGCTAATAAAGGCTTCAGACAAACACCTTGAATAATCTCTCTCCAGCACTCACTTTTTCCATTCTGTCGTGCTCTCTTTATGACAGCTTCCTCTATGGTGTTCAAACAGTAGCATTAAAATGGATGAAAAGTACTTAAAATTAGCATACTATGAAGCTAGTGCGTTTCTCAAAAGGGATAACATTGCTTATGTGGACACTTTTTGCATAAACAAACACTGCGATCAGACAAACACGCTAAAACATTATCTAGTACAGACACACTAGCCTTATCTCCAGACCACAATTTCACAAGTGTAACATCTTGATAAGCATGCACATTACATTAGGCTGGCCGATGAACTATATCATATAGAGATGGTGATGAAACTGGTCTATCGATGATAAGCTATTAACATTTTTACTCGATATTGGTTCATCTAATCAGCATTAAACACACAACAGAAATAAACAAAGTTGTCAGTCTCTGTGGGGGGGGGGGGGGGGTGAATAATTGGTGCAGTTTCATCCTTACACAACTTTTAAATTAACTGTTATATTTTATATGATTACATTTATGATAAGTTTGTATTATACCATAAAACTTAGAATCTGTGAAAATAAATGAAAAACGCAGAATTCAGGAAAATATAATTAGATTTCAGGGGACACTAAACTAAAAGTTAGCCTACTCTATGGGGCAGTTTCCCGAACAGGGTTTAAGAATAGTCCTAGATTAAAATTAATGTTAAGAGCTGTCTAAACTTGCACTGAGATATCTTAAAAAACATTATTGTCATTGTTTGGTCTTAAAATGCTCACAGATAATGCATTTTTGTAAGGCATGTTTCTAAAAATTCTTAAATGTCCTAAAT
>JAUMHP010000057.1:7655474-7666801 GCA_032361065.1 Enteromius trimaculatus
AAACCATGTTTCTAAAAATTCTTAAATGTCCTAAATTAGCAAAGGTCTAGTCCAGGCTTAATCTAATCCCTATCCGGAAAACCGGTCCTATGGGTTTAATTGTGACCAACCGGTTATTTTTATTCTCAATGTCTAACAAACCTGTGAAACATTCCCTTCTTCATTAATGGTAAATGGATAAATATTGTTAGTGTGATATTTTTGCCCATATCACGTATATAGCCCTACAACACATTGCCCTATAAAATAAGTATTTCCCGAGAGTGAGGAAAGCTAATTATGAATACAACAGTGACACAACTATAAAAAAAAGAAGCTTTTTACGGTTGTGTTTACCGGTTTGTGGTCCTATTAACTTTGTGTGAACGAAGAAGGTTTTTATGGCCTCTCCTGCTGTTTTGCAAGCAGTTTTAGAGAATAACACAAGAACGGGGGGTAGGGAGATGGTTCACTCAGAATGAGAAGCTAAACATTTTCTACTCCATTTGTGAAAGTTTTGCTTCACTCACTCAAATACAGCTCACCTGTTTATGTGAATATGAAAATGCTCATGCATTTCCTCAAAAACCCTTGAGTTCCTCTGCGTTGAAACCCACAGTGTTTTGAAGATCTTCTTTATTGAAATATGATAATTTGCTTGTAATTTAATAGAACCTCTACGCTAAAGGAGCAGTAGGAGTCTCTCTCAAAGATGATATAGGGAACTGGTTCGCTATTGTATTGCAAAAATGGTACAAATTAGTCATATTTCTCATACTCATTTGAACAAATCATCCTGCTGAGAGCAAACGCAAAATCATGCAACTTCACGGACACCATTCCTTTTTTATATCAAAAGTTAGACATTTTCACCCAGACCCCTCCCTGCAGAACTAACATGCCTCTTTTCCAGGATGGTACAGCCATCTGTTGTTTGTTAGGAGGTAGAGAGTTTGTGTGAATGAGTATGACGGTATTTGCTTATGTGATGAGGAAGAGAAAGGGGACAAAAGCGAATGGGGGAGGGAGGTATGAGTAGAATATGTAAATGTCCACATTAATGGTTTTCTCTGTGACTGGCAGTAGGGGAAAAAACTGTGAGTGAGCACAGCTTAAAAAGTGTTTCGCATGAGGAAAAGAGTGTCGGTTAATGAAATAACAGCCTGTTCTATCCTGACTCTACTTATCTACATGGATATGGGGATACAATCTGTGGGGGGTTGGGATAATCCAAGCTCAATGTCATATTAACCTAGTTTATTGGCAAAACATGCTTTCTTACAACACAGCACCAGCTGCCCAGCGGTTTTTGAGTGTATAACCTAGACAACAGTTTTATCATCAACCGAGATACAGTAAGTTCATAAACTGGAATCACGCACATCTGTTTTAAGAACATCTGTGTGACTCATACACTATTGTTTGTTCACCCAATGACACACTACAGCCTCACACAGGTGAGTCTGAATCCAGGTGTGTGTGTGTTATCTGGCTTGCAAGGACAAGGTGTGTTTCAGTGTCATAAACTTGTAATGACACAGACTTGTCTTTGCCCTCAAGCAGTACATCAAGGTTTAAAACTGTTGTTAGAAGGCTTAAAGTTGCATTCTATAGGTTTTTGTGTAAGCACACATTTAGTTGTTATTCATCATATTCAGTATTTTATTATTAGCCTATTTATTGCCGTTATTATATTAGTAGCATTCACGGTAATTGCACTTTCAAATTCTCTTGGGAAGTTCATATTTATAAGTTAGAAAGTCATAAAAATTACAAGGTCGTGTGAGTTCAAATCACCTTGGTCAGTGAAAGACAACAATGTAGGCTACTTTTTCTACAGAAAAATACAGAATGATACAAAATGATAGATACAAAATGTGCATTGAGTGTGTTTTTGCAGTTTATATTCAATTCATACAGGTGCTATAAATTGATTTGTTATTTATAACAATTAAGCGCCATTCATCTCATAAATAAATTATTTCCAAACTAGACATTTCAAAACACAGCTAATCATATGATGTCAACATGATGGCACCCATAGGAGGGCAACCTGCTCCATGTAAAAAAAAAATACAAAAAATACAAAAAAAAAAAAAACATCAGAAGAGTGAGTAAACATCACAAATGCTATTTCCTGAAAGTACTGTTAATATCTTTGCATTTAAACACTGCTACTTGGCCTAAATAAATATACTGCATGCACCTTTAAGAGTGAAATTGTGTGTAGTGCGCTGAAATCAATCAATCTGCTCCAGTGTTTACTTGATTTAATGTCCCCTATAAAAGGAACATTAATCTCCTGCTGGGCTTTCCAAACCAACATTAACCCCAAGCCAAACCCCACTCATCTGACCAGAGCTGTTGAGACCCAGCTGCCTCATGTTTGTCAAAGTGTGAAAAAAAAAACAAGGATAACAAGTCAGAGCACACTGCTGGGTCAATCAACTCAGCCACCAATTACATCCATGTTAAAGAAGTAAATAGATTAATAAACAATTGACATCTCACACTCAATCCATGCTCATACAGAATCTACACCTTTCCATTACAACAGGGTGTAAAAACACCACATTATCAACATATGTATATACAATAAATCACGAACATTTGGCTACATGTATTTTGCAAAACATACATGATATGTAGCCAACATGACAACTTTAGGATGTTACACAGAATCGTATAAGAAATCTTTTCAACATCTAACAAAACACACACTGAGATACCTTAAAATATCAATTTACTATCAGTGTTTAAACGATGACAACTTAGTCACTGGACCACATCAAAGGCTCCTTAATATTCCAGTATGTACTATACATACTTCCATAGAATTATAACTTGGGTTACATGCATCCACATTCATGGAAACATCTCGACGTGGATGAGAAAAAAAAACATCACCAGATTATTAATGTGCAGCCTACGCGTCAATGCATCTTCTCAAATACCAGGACCATTAATCAAAAATGCCACAAAACTACAACAAGTTCATGTAATTAATTAAAAGGGCATCTTATCAATCAGCTCTGGGGGTAATTAAACCGAGAGGTCACGAAATGATGAAATATGTAGTAAAAACATAACTTACCCAAAACAGCAAAGGCTATAATAAGCCATTTGATATCCATAGTTCTCCTGTTTCAGCACTACCGATTAAGTCCAGATATTGCAGGGTGAAAAATGCAAATGTGGTTGTAAATTCCGAATCTCCACTCAGACCTTCCGAAATCAGTCCGGATGGAGTTATGAACGCGTACACCTGTTCGGACCGCGTGAACGTGCGTATACCGACTCCACAACGATTCAATCTCTCCCGAGTCAAATGCGTCTTGCGCGGCTAAAAGACGGATATCCAGCCCCCGACCGACAGCCGTGTTTGTTGAGAGACGCTTGTGCGGTTGATTAAAGCCTTTGGATGGTTTCTTTCGATAAATTACATCCGCCGTTCACGAATGAATCCGAAATAGTGAGTTGAACGCTGGGATGGATCTGAGCTCTCTCGTGCCGCTCTCCAGTTCCCAGCGCGAGCAGCCCACGCGTGGAGGAGGAGGAGTGAGAGCAGCTCGTCCAGTTCGCGTCAAATAACCGGCTTACTGTGGTCGTGGGTAAACTTGTATGAGCTTTGTCAGAAGGATATGAGCCGATGTGATGCCCTGTTCGTTCCCCTTGAAGAGCAATACGGTGATGCTGCCGCTCCCGCGATCACCTTCAGCTCTTCTCTTATTGTCACAAAGAGGCGGCCCAGCCCATCTCTTACTTTCAATCATCGGTGCTTGAGAATAGCAGATGGGGGGGGGGGATCCTACCAGAGACCACAATAGTTGTGTCCCGGTCAAATAAATCTGCTTCAGTCAGTTTTGGATGGCTAAATCACTTTTGTTATCTGTAGTATGTTGCCTAGATTCGGTTGTCACTAGCGACGGCCTTAGAAGCGCAAAAGCCGTTTACTTTGATAGAAGTCGAGACCATGTTTATCTTTGGGTACTGGGATTTATGTGAGCGGTTTCGTTTCAACGATAGCCTGCTTAAGTTCATTTACAGTCTGTTTGACAACATCCTCGAATGACCTTTTAAACGGCGCACGCTTCGCATGTGCTATGTAGCGTGTTGCATGAGATGACACGCTTCATTCATCGCACTGGTTTAAAAATCAGAGCAGTGAGCCCCTGTGACGCGGGTTGTTGATGTTATGACGTTGTTTACTTACGCCGCAGCAGGTGAAAGTTCTAATTATGGAAATGTTATTGTTTTTATTTCCTGCTGTCCTTTGTTTGCACTTTTTAAACTATCGCTACTCCCACTCAAAGCCCCACCCACCGATACATAACCCCGCCCTCTTGGCGTAATGCCATACTAAACCACCAGGTAACAGCTGCCCCCTAGTTTTCAAACGAGTCCCTAAAGAATAGAACGTGTTATGGGGACGTTAATATTTCTTCAAATTCTGTTTAATGTTTCAGATTTATATTGCAAATAAATGAAATTAAAAAAAAGATAAATGTAATCTTGCGTTTATTCAAGAATTCTTGGGGGGGAAACAACTTAAATCAGTAAGTAAATCAGCATATTAGAATTATTTTTAAATTGCAATAATATTTCAAAATAATATACTGTTAATTGATTAAATAAATGCAACCTTGGTGAGCATAAGATACTTATTTATAAAAACATTTTCCGAAAACTTTTTAACAATAGTGTGTATCATTTTTTACATTTATTTAGAAATATCCTATTATAACTAAAGTGTGTAAAATACTTATATTAAATCAATATTTATGTAAAATAGTTAACTACCTTAATACCAGACTGAATTGTACCACCAGCTGAAACCATGCCCGTATAGCCTCTTTCATTTTATTTTGAGTAAAATTGTAAAAGCGACATTAATGCTGTACATTGGAAAATTCTAACCCTCTTCATCTGATCAGCCATAATATAATGAATGAATGACTGAGTTAATAAATATGAGGCCGTTTTAAATTAAATGACTTGTTGATTCAGAATATATCAGTTGTGTCGATTGACATGGTCACAAATCAAGTTATAAGCGAGATGTGAAATGAAATTAGATGTATAATTTCACTCCTGCTCATATATAAAGGGTTAAACTTTTAAAATTATTTTCTTGATATAGTCAGAGAACGGTCAGAGACAGATCTCGTGTATGATAAAGGGCTGGGGTCTGTTCATCAGTCGGCCACGGTTGGACGTGGAGGGATAGTTTGCTCCGTCCCATGAAGACAATCACTCCATTGTTATTGCTGCATGTACAGTACAATACTGGCCTGTTTTTAATTGGGAATTGTTATACCATCACAGTACATGGAACAAGAAGCAAATTCGAGTCAATCTAAAGAAAGACAACCTAATGAGGGAACAAGCCGTGTGCAGTATCATCATATTGTTCACTGTAATGAACCACTCGGTTATTCTGTGTTGTTTTTGTTAGTGAAACTGCTGGTATAATATCTTTGCTCTGACATATAGACAGTTTTTCCCAATTATTAAAAATAATTTTAGTCACACTTTATTATTTTTCCACTTTTTGGTACAGAACATTGGTCTAGAAGCACAAATTATCAGGAAGTTTGAACATCTTAATTCCATCACTGTTAGGAAGACGAGTGAAGCGGTTCTCTGCGGATTTCACTAGTCCTGCTCCAGGCGCCACCATCATGCCCCAAAGCAAGGCACTTAACGTCTACATCCGCAAAGATGAGGCTTTACAAAATCAATTCAAACCCAATCACACTTAAAGGTCAGAGATAAGAATCCTGTCAGTCATTTGTAATACAAAGATATGGCTAAGTGATTTATAATAGAGTAAGTGATAAAAATGATAAACTTGCCAATGTTTCATTGCAATTATCAGACAGATTCATTATGAACAGCTTGTACATGACCTTTTTTAACATAGAAATGTTTGTGTGCAATTTTTTTTATTGTTGTGTAGGGCAATATTGCAGTACAGTTTAAAAACAAATGTAATATTTTAAAATTATGAATAAAATCTAATTTTAATAAATTGTCAGTATAGCTTATAGCTCTTATATGATTTGTATAAAAGCAGTACTAAGAATTGTGCCTTTGAAAAGGTGATTGGTGACTTTTAACTGCAGGGTGAAGTGATTATTTATGATAAGTTATTTTTTATATTGATGGTTCCATAAATAAACTGTAACATCTATAGAACCATTCCATTTTACAAATATGTTCTTTAAATTGTAAAAAGGTTCCTCACATTAAAAAATATTTTTTAGAATAAGAAAAACATAATTAAAGTTTCTTTGTAGAACCATACGGGGTTCACAAAAAGGCATCCCTACAATAAAATGTATTTAGTACCAGCCATAATACCCATTCATATACAGTATCCTATTCATATCCAACAGGTCCATTTTCTATTAATTTTGGTGGTATTTGGTAGTAAGTGATCTAGACCCACATGAGACAGTCTGCACCATGTAAAATAAAACTGCTTTTACTTGGGCACTGGAGTTTTAATTATATTCATCAAAATTGGTATTTATGTGTGAAAATTAGTGTGCCCTTAAGTGGTATCTGATATATTTGGGCGGTTTTCAGCATGTTTAACAGCTGTGTACATATTTGTTCAATTCTGTTTGTAGTTGTATCAGTAACACAGAGCCTCGCCATTGGAGAAGCCCTGTTAAACCAGATACCTACAGAATCCTTATGATGACAAATTGCACCTTGAGGCACCTTCGGATACCTTATATTACCTTCCTTATGAAAGCAGATCATCTACTTAAATTCATTTCCAAACTCCATATATAAAGTGCACAAGTGAGGCATCTGCTTAATAGTTTTGAGTCCCATAATGAGGAAAGGAAAAATGGTTTCATGGTCAGTTTTTAAAGCTTTATGACGACTTCAAGGAGCAACTTAACACTGAGTTGTTGCCTCAGGGAGATAGATTTGCTTAGGCTTTTCATCTGACGTTTGCATATTTTGCAGCGTATTCAAAATGTAAATAAATCATTCATTTCCACCATTTGCTGCGTCTCTGGGGCTCTTTTGGGAGCTCATAAGGGATACTGAGCTAAAATATGAGAGCAGTTTTTCTCTTCCCCTTCATCTCTTCCAGTGTGTACAATCACACACACACACAAAACACGCAAACGCATAACAAGTGTTAAGCAAAACTAAACATACGAATACAAAATTGCTTACTATCTGTAGTCACTATAACCGGGTAAGATAAGTTCACGAATTATAAAACATTACTACAAACAAAGCCACTTCTCAACTAGGGCACGATTTTACGTCCTGATCCTTGCTGCAAGTGAAATTTGTTTTTATGTTTAATGTAGTTTAGGCTTAATTTTTTCATGCTTATATCTTATTATGTTATATTATTACTGTATACTATTAGATTAATTATAGATGGTTGAATTTTATTATTTCAATGGGTTTGTAATCTGTGAACCCACCAGTTGAAAACCACAGGTTTAAGAACATGATAGTGTAAAAAAAAAGGAAGCCAACTGTAGCAATTTTCAAAAAGTCAAAGTAAAAAAATATTCCATGAAATTTGTGCAAATTCAACCTTTCTTTGAAGCTGATGTTTAGCACAGGCTCCTCTCGCAAATGGAAAAGCTTGTATTTTGAGCCATCTGTATTAAAGTGCCTGATGCATGCCCAAAATAACACTGGGGAGTAGCGTTGAGAGCTGAACTGAAACAGTAAACCATCATCACTTTAATTAAAGTGCAAGGGGATGTAATGTGCTGCATTGGTTGCATGCTCTCTTTTTAGCAGATTGTATCAAAAACAAATTTGGGATAATAATTAAGTCTGAAGCAATCTTGTTTTCACAGTTGGGGTTGATAAATACCCCAAGTCATCCAAAGTGGTGTTGCTTTATTATTGCTGCTAATGATTTTGCTATCTTAAATGAGAGACAATCCAATCTTTTCATATTTCTGTAACTAACCACTGAGTTGTTTTCATTCTCTCATACAGTATACTGTATGCCATATACAGTATGACAACAATTATGAGCAGCAAAAACATGTGGTCTGGCTGGAAGTACCAATTCCAGAACAATTGAGAAACGTTAAGAAGCAAGACCTGAGTCTATCGGAGAGAGGAAGTGATGGAATACAAAAGAATTATTGAATATTTCATTATATTGTGTTAACTTTACTCATGTCTTATAGAGGAGACTATTTGAATAAAACATGACATCTAGTGCAAAAAGGGCTTTGGTTAGGGAATAATTCTTCAGAGATGAAAAGCTCGTATTAATGAGCTGTAAGAATGAAAAAACTTGCTTTTTGTTTTTTTTCTCCTCTCCTCTGCCTCTTTTTCTAATATGAGCAGCGCCGACAACAGAACGGCAAGGTCAATAGGACCTGACAGTGTAATATCTCTTATAACCAAAATTAGAGTTTAATGAAACAAGATATGAGAACATTCTGACATGACAATGTGATTGTCATTGGAGAGGCAATTCTTCCTCATCTCCCACAGACTGTGCAGGCTTTATGATGGCTGAAGATACAACCTGGAGAGTGAGAAATCACTCTTTGTTACAACTCCTGAAGGAGCTGATGTGTAAATGGATGTAACAAAGCAGCGTATGACAGCTTGTGAGGACCCAGGGAGATACTGACAGGATAAACCAGACACCGCCTCAGATGTCCAATATTTTGATGATGTTCCCAGGACCTATAGTGAATTATTATAGGAACCAAAGGGAGATAAATGAGAAAAACTAGATGTCATTTTTCACAGAGACTTGGTTTTCGTGACAAACACAATTATGACAAATAATAGATATTTCTGTCAGACTAAGAATGATGTACATTTCCATTCTCAAGAGCGCAGCAGAATGATTTTGCCTGCAAACTTGTACTTACGTACCCTGACTTAAGGGAATAACAATACAAAGTTAATATACCATTTCATTAGTACACAGGGATGTCAAATTGCTTCATTTTTCTTTGAATTAATTATTCACCAGAGAGACTTTTAATGTATAGTATTAATATAAAATGACTCTTTTCCACGCTCTTTCTTCTTTTGCTGATTTTTTTTCTCTCATAAAGATGTTCACACAAGCTACTGATAGTAGCTATTAGTATTAATTTTTATGATATAAATTTTAAAATAGCATGATGGTCCACCCATAAAATTAAACATAAGTGAAGTGTACGCAAATTGCATTCATTACTAATGAGATTGTACAAATAAATTAGCTGTTAAAATATTCTAAAATAATAAATAAAAAAATGACGTGATAACTGTTGATTCTCTAGGAGCTGTTTTTTCTGAATGATGACTTACAATATTTATTAAAACAAACAAAAAGTTCTGTGCTTTTTAAGTGCTTTGTGAATAGTGAATGTGAATAAGTCCAGGCTAAGTGCAATCCAGGGAGATTCATTCCCCAATAAGTCCTTTAATGCACTCTTTTATTCTCACGACAGCAGGGTTATCAGAGACAGTCTTTATTCAATCCATTTATTACATCTTTCCCACTATGTTGATAATCTGTGACTCTCTCTATAATAAAGGTGATCATTGTGATGAGTTGCTTTACAGCTTTATAATCATTACATTAGGCTGACAGAAGTGTGCGAGCTTTAACAGTCTCGCATATGCTTTCAACCTATTCAGGAGAATCATATGTGCTAGGGACTCTGGTTGTATAAAACAGGTCAGTGACTTAACAGGTAAAGTTTTGTGCAAAAAATATTTTAGGCATATGCTGGTTGCACCTCAGGAACCTTACTTGTTGCATTCTCTATAAAGCTCACCCATATAAACTGTATCCTAACCATATCGAACCTACTAACCAGTAAAGATGGTCCTGAGTGTGGTTAAAAGTATGAGTTAAACCTTTTTAATTTTTTACAATTGAACTTTTTTAATATATGTTTTGTATTTAAAAATCATCTCTGAGCTGAAAGGCAACAATGAGAGTCTGGCTTGACCCGAAAATGGTGGACTGAGTTAGTGTAAATAGCCTTTGCCAACAAGATGCTCATTTTCACTTAGTGTAAATAGATACTCTGTAAATGTACAAAATGGGCGTTTAATTCTTTAAAATGCTCCACCCGACAGCTATCTTTTTATACTTTCCACCAACAGTATCTGGTACACAGCATTGTGTGATGTAATAGACAGGAAAGGATACATCAGTGCTTTACTTTAAACTTTAGATTTGGATGTGGCTTATTTCCTCCCTACCTCTATGCTTCCTGTGAAGGCAGGTTTCAGCAACAGCCTCCGACTTCTAAAGAGGGTGCTCATCACCACACAAGTGGGCTGTAGAAAGAGAGTGGAGGAGATAACTCACGCTACATTTCTAAACTATCCGTCAGCACACAAAAACACATTTCAGCTCAAAGCTTAAATGAATTTGTTTCTCATTGTAGTTGACACATTCAGCTTTTTTGTCCACATCCCAGCTGTAGCTACATGCAATTTCAACATTGTCATTATCATCATCATCATCATTAACAGTTCAGCTGCTACCACCTCTTTTTTTCCTGCTGGGTTCACGTTGTCCTCCAGAAGTCGCTGCTATGAATTGTTTGCTCTCATCAAGTGAGGTTTGATGATGAGGGGTCCAGCTGCACACCGAGCCCACCTGTTCTGAGCACAACGCCAATCACTCCTCACCCGACGATCCCGGGCAGCTGCCGGAGCGGCCACAGACTGGCACAGACACAGCATCAGATCTGATGAACACGCTGGAGTGTAATCACTCCCATTGCCCAGTGCTGTACGTTTCACAGCAGTGGCATAGGCTCTATTGAGCAACAGTGAGTTATGTAATTGTTTTTTTGAGCTTGAGAGGGTGTGAAAACAGTGGGCTGGTTCGGGACACGCAGTGGAGGTGAAGTGGTGGAGGAGGAAACAGAGAAGGATGAAAAGCAGGAAGAAAGGAAGGGTTGAATGCCGATGATTAATGTGTTAAAGTGAGCAAAATTCACTCCAAAGAATAATTCGCCTTTTATTTTTTTTATTCACCCTCATGTTGCTTCAAACCCAGTTGTGAAGTTATTTTTCAATGGGACCTGAATAGAGATATTTAGACTTCAGTGAGGGTTCTCATGACCAAGGGTTGTCGTCGGGATCCAAAAAAAGATGAAAAGGTTTCATATGTTTTTATACCTAGGCCTAATGAACATTATGAGACATTTAGACAACACAGTTGTCAACTAAAATGAGAAATTTAAATGGGATTTGGCCGTAAAAACGAGTCAAGTCACTTGTATTTATATAGCGCTTTTAACAATACAGATTGTAGCAAAGCACTGAACATTATCAAACAGGAGACCAGAGTGAAGGTAATGTATAATGACGAG
>JAUMHP010000057.1:7695411-7706447 GCA_032361065.1 Enteromius trimaculatus
TTAATAAATGTGTATCAGTGTGTTATGTGTTAGCCAGAGTAAAGAGATGTGTCTTTAATCTAGATTTAAACTGACAGTGTGCCCGCCTCCCGAACAGTATTAGGTAAATTGTTCCAGAGTTTGGGTGCTAAATAAGAAAATGATCTGCCATCCGCAGTAGATTTTGATATTCTAGGTATTATCAAATGGCCAGAGTTGTGTGAACATTTCTGCAGTTTAGGTTGAAAGTATAGGACGCAATTTAGATATGTTCTTAAAACACTGCTTAAAACTTGCGTTTAAACAGTAAGTTGCAGGTTTAATTATAAAACATAACTTACTTAAAGGTCGTTAGTCAGAAGCACCACTGTTCTTGCAGAGTTGGAATTGCCCTACTTTATAGTTTTTAGGGGCTGTAGACAAGTCATAACTTCAATAGAGAATATCTCTTTGGTTTTGAGACTTTAGTCTTTGCAACTTTAGAAATCTTACCTATGCACCAACAGCTTGTAACACTCCAAAGAGAAAGGAAGACTTGAAAATGCATCATATGACCTCTTTAAACAATGTGAAAAAAGTGGATCACTTTTACTGAAGGGTTCCAAAGAAAAGGTAACTGTTTACTTTTATGACGGACTACAGCCATACAATTATGAGCCCGCTATATGGCCAAGAGAGTAAGGACACACCAGGATTATTCTAAAAATAAAGTTTATCTGTGCCATTGTTCTGATTACCACAAACTCAACTACAAACAAACTTTTCTAAGAATTGTTTGTGTCTGTGCTAAGAAAGAGAATTGCTATTCATTCCTCTCACTTCACAATAATAAAAAATTAACGAAAAATGTATCATGCATTCCATATTGTGTGTTTTTTAAATGTCAGTACAGATAATTTTTCACATAATTGGTAATTATGTTCTGCTTGTTTCTTTTGATTTAACTTTTTATATTTCTTTGTTTACTCACATTTTAAACCATATACTTAAATGTCTTAAATGTCTTGTTTTTTTGTTTTTTTTAATCAAAGCATGTGATCCTGAAAGAGTGGAGATGGAGCAGCAAGAGAGGACAGGAGAAGATGTGGCAGGACAGGTGGAGCACCCTGAAATGGGACAGACTGAGAGGAGGGACATGCTGGATGTATGGAAAGACAGAGTGGAGAGAGGAGAGATGGAGGGACAGAAAGACTTTGAAGAGCTGGGACTGATGGACACAGAGGAGATGGAGGCAGACAAGAAAAGACAACAGACAGAGCAAGTGGGGAATGCAAAGAAGAAAATAATATCAGCAAACAGGTAAGTGCCAATGCAGAATTGAACATTAAAAGCTTTCATACTGTCATCATAAAGGGTATATGTGTGTGTGTATAGATATATGTATTCATATTACTTTGGTGGTCAAACGCACTCGGGCACGGTTTAAACTGCCTAGTGTGAGTACACCCTGCGCGTGGTTCGTTTGACTCAGTTCAGGTTCAGTTGGACTCGGGCGCGGTTCGCATGTAGTGTGAGCGTTAACCCGGAACAGGACGCGCAACGTCACATTGCGACCCTCCAAAACCGACATAAAGGGCAAAGGGTTGCTTCGGTCTACTGCAAAGGTACAATGTTTGTTTAACAATAAGCTGTAAGAGGGCTGTGTACCCCCGCTGACCAAACGACTCAAAATTACTATCCACAAAGTAAACAGAGCGATGGACTCCATAGCGTTCAGCGAGAGCGCCGCTCCTTCTGTTTATCCTGAAACCGTCGCACCATAATGACATAAGCATGCTCCGGCATGAATGCTGAAACCCTATATGAGTGCAGGCCAGAGAGGGAGTGGGGAGGGGGGGACTCGGGCCCGGTTCACGGCAACCATGCCTAGTGTGAGTATACCCTTAGTCATCATAATCATCCACCTTTATTGAACTACCTACAAGACTTTTTAAATAAAAAATAAATAAGGGTGAGTGGATTAGTAATTCTGCTGTTGAATATCTAATGTATTATGTTTTGAGCAGGGGTGTCCAAACTTTGTCCTGGAGGACCAATGTCCTATGGTCCTCCTTTGACCAATGTAATGAGTTTAGCTCCAACTTGCCTTAATCGAGGTATGAGATAAACTCTGCAGGACAGTTGCCGTCCAGAGAAGGATTGGAGACCCCTGGTCTTGAGTATTTAAAATGACTAGAAATAGTAAAAACCTTTTCCTTGCTCAAACAGCTGTTCTTTTACATTTAGGCAATGTGAAGAACCAGAAGAAGCTGTAGATTCTCACGATACAACTTCAGTAAGTTTTTGTTTTTGTTAATTTTCTTTTAACCAAAGCTTAGTTAAAGGGGATTTCATATGATGGGATTTCAAGTTTGCCTTTCTCCTTGGAGTGTTATTTGTGCATGGATGAGATCCCTAAAGTCTCAACACAAAAGAGATATTCCTTACAAAAGTTGAGGCTTGACCACAGCTTCCTAAAATGGCTTATTTAAACATATAATATGTATTCGGCCAATCACAACGCTCTGGGTAGTTGGCAAATCAAAGCACACCTCGCTTCTCAGAATGATGAGCTTTTCAGAATGACACGGTTCAGGAATCCACATAAACACATTGCATTTCACGAAATAATGTTCTTTTTAGCAACGTCATATTACCCCTTTAAGCAATTATAAGGAAAAGATTAAAGTATTTTGTTTCAATAGGGTCCTTCCTCACCCACATCAGCTTCTTTGACCGTGATGAGCCCTTTCGATTTAATCACCATTTTACAGTCTGGTAAGGACAAATAATTGTGTGTGCAATCGTTTTTGATGCAAAACCTGAATTATTTGATTAATACATTGTGTTTAAACAGCTTCTAGCCCCTCTGACAGCATTCCAGTGATTTCAAAGGTCATGTCAGTCTCCACTCCTGAAAGGTACATCATTCTCATTTTTCCATTTAATTCTCATATAATCTTTTAGCACACAAAATGATTGCAAACCTTTCTTCTTTAGAACAAAGAGAAATACAGGTTTATCCCTGAGCAAAACTGTAAAAAGAACGAGAACATTACGTGACTACTGTAGCAACATACCAAGTAGTCCATCAACATCTGCAGCTACATCAGATGTCATAACCTCACTTTTGGCAATTACAGACAATGATGGTAATAAAGTTATTGATGAGACCCACAGCACGCCAAGAAACAAACCCTTTGACCTTTCTAAGGTGAAGATGGAAGAAAAGACCAGCGATGATGTTCCAGGTTTATATATTGAGTCCAGTGATCATGGTTCCATAAAACCTGAAACTGAAAACACCAGAAAGGAAAGGATGGAAACATCAACATTCAATGGCCAAACAAGCTTAAAAACCCAAACAGAATGTTTGATTGTGAAGGCGGAGAAAGATGAGCAGATAAGAAAGGAACAAGTTGAGATCAAGGAGGAGGAGATTGAAAGTGATGTGAGAAGGATGGAACATGGGACTAATGAGGTGGAAAGTAGGACAAAAAACATTAAAGAAATAAGCCCCATGGAAATTGAGAGGTGTATTAGTGTAGAAGCTTCCAGACTAAATCTTGAAAAACTAGAGGAGATACCTAAGGAGAATAAGAGCAGTTTGGAACAGCATGAAAAGTTAAATGTAGAAAAGCAGGAAGATATGACATATATAACACACTTCAACACTTTCTACGTAAAATCCACCCACTGCATCAAAGAGATTATGAAAGAGAGGGATGAGTTAAAAATTAAACATGAGGTGTTGTTGCAAATCAAAGTTGAGAAAGAAGCACAGGACAAGGTGTTTTGTGACCGGTTGAAAACTGAGGGGCAGGAACTCTCATCAACAACAAATGAAAATGTAAATGACAAACTGACTCTTCAAATGGGCTTGCTTCAAAGGGAGCTGGACAAGTGCAATGATGAATGCAATGAACTAAGAAGAAAGGTAAGCACCTGATATATTTTACTCTGTATATTCCATAAAGGCAATAAGAAATAAAATGGCAGTAGTCTCTCCAGAAAATGCATGGATTTCCAGCAAGAGGAGTATTTCCCAAAAGCATTGTTAGCTAGCTATGGTTCTTCATTCCATTGAACTCTATTGTTTAACAGTGGAACTTGCAACCTGAATCTGTGATGCAAGGACTTTTTGCTTTTGAACGTTTGTCAGTTAAATAAGCTGTTAAATAAGTTAAATAAGTAATTTATAGTGGGAGCCATGCTGGTTAAGACAGCTAAGAGAAATGATGGGGACATTACAATATCCTAGTCCACAATTATGTATTTATCAATTAGGCTTAGACTTTTCTTCCTTTTTCTTTTCTTTTATTCATCAATACCCACAAACTCAACTGAATTCTCAAAGTTGGAGAGCTTGGAGCAGGAGAACGTCTGTGAGCTGTTACAGAAGGAAGTAGAAGAGCTGAGGAAACAAAGAGAGGTGTGGATCAATGCAAGAGTGCAAGACACTCTGAAGGACAGTAACACTATTTCAGAACAAACATGCAGAGCAAGCATGGTTGCAAACCTTGAGAATGAGTTCAAGGAAGGAAAGAGCAGTGAAAGACCTGTGCAGGAAGAGAACACTGCGACACTGGCCAAGTAAGAGCCTTGTTGGCCTAAGCTTTTTTAGCCTAAGTGGTTTGTGGCCTTTCTGTACATGCTCAATAGGAATCATGTTTTGATGCAAATACATAATTCTGCTTTCTCTTCTGTCATCAGGTTGAGAGAACTGAGGTACAGCATCGCCCGTTTATTGGTCACTTTTGTTCCTGCCCTGGACCTCAACCTTGACCAAGTGAACTATGACTGTGAGGTCATAGATGTGATTTTAAATCAGGTCATACAGGAGATTTACCCCGCTGAGACCACCTTTACTTAAAGTCAGATACCAAAATGTTAACCTAGGTCTAGGTTATTGTTTTGTACATGAAGAGAAAATACTATTAAACTAAGTTTAATTTATTTACATGTTTTCCTGATTAACACTTGCAGTTTGTTCAGAAAGTTTTACATTCTTTTATACATTCTTGTTTTTTTGGTTATTGTAATAGAAATAGGTTGTTTTGAGAATAACATTTGGCCTTTTTGTCACAAAGACTTATAAAGCTTTCAAATGTTGTGCCATTTCGTGCCACGTTTCTGTATATTTTGTTTTCCTGATATGCAGTTGTGTGTAGTTTCTGTGTATAAATGTTTTATACACAATTGTGAGTGGATAACAGTTGTAGTAAGTGTTACTCCAATTGTGTTCAGACGGGAGGGGTTATTTATTAAATACATGTCATAATCGTTTGATAAAAAAAATAATCCTGTTTCTCTTGCTCTTATGAAATATAGATCATCAACATAAGAAATTGTTACAAAAAATTATAATCTTATAGAAATTGTTTACTTAACTCTTTCAAACGGATATAAAAGTTTAAATTTCCACATACGTTTTCCGAAAAATTTAACGTAGTGGTGTTTAATTTATTGCTGGATCATTTAAGCCGCCGTGCAATCATTTACACATCGTTTCTAATCACAAATAACTCCGTAATAATTAAAAAAATAAAGTCTCAGTCCAAAAGCGGGTTTTTGGTGTACGATCTGGCAACCCTCGGAACCGGAAGTGGCTCTTGATCGGAAAGCTGCGCGGGAAAGGCGTCTGTTTGGGTCAAAGCGGGAGAGGTAACGTTACAGCAGCAACTTGTCCATCAATTGTTGCGGATTTTGCAAATTGTCGAGCTAACTGGTAAGCTTTTATTATAAATGTGTTGTGGCATTTTCCTCTGTTGGTGATTTACATTGTCGTTATGTGCTAAAATCTAAAATGCTCTTCAAGAACTGGTGTGTTAGAGGAGTTTGTTTGTATTACGCTGTAAAAGTATTTTATACTCCAGTGTTTTAGTTCTTTGTTCCACATTAATGTTTGTTTTTACGACAACCTTTAGTAACGTTAGTACGTTCGTTTTCAATAGCGTTTATAGCAATATGTCAATGAACTACTTTTAAGCCTAAAATGTGTCGAGTGTTGTTTATTATAGAGTCAGAGCAATACTTTCAGAACCACTTTATCAGTAACGTGACAAAAGTATTTTTACTTTTGTTTAGTGATTTTATTTATTTGTTTTGCCAGTGTAACTTTTTCCCCACATCAATTAGACCGTATGACTTCCCTTAATGCATGATCACCATATCTGTAAATTCTTTCTTTGTGTATCCTTGTCCATCAGGTGTCAGGATGAAGGTGGTGACCTGTGAGATTGCCTGGCATAATAAGGAGCCGGTGTACAGTCTAGACTTCCAGCAGAGCGGTGAGGGAAAGATACAGCGGCTCGCTACAGCTGGGGTGGACACCACAGTACGGGTAAGAGATCCACTGCCTTAAACTTAATTTATACAATATATCTATGATGTATTAACACTGATGGCATGTTACAGATTATAAGATGAGAACTGCTCTCTTTCAGATGTGGCGTGTGGATAAAGGGCCTGATGGGAAGGCGGTAGTTGAGTTTTTGTCTAATTTGGCACGACACACTAAAGCAGTGAACGTAGTGCGGTTCTCACCCACTGCTGAAGTCTTGGCTTCTGGAGGAGATGGTGAGCTTAAAGTTAGATCTTCACCTGGGTACGTTTGTTGAAATTGCTTATAGTCCAAATGGTTTAATTAAATGTCTGTTTCTCAAGATGCTGCAATCTTGCTTTGGAAACTGAATGACAATAAGGAGCCTGAGCAAACCCCGACCTTTCAGGAGGATGAAGATGATCAACTTAATAAAGAGAGCTGGAGTGTGGTCAAAACGCTGAGGTCTGATTTTATTTACATGTGTTTTAATGTCCCCCTTGACTCTCTTTTACATTAAAAATGGCATGAAATGAAAATGCACATGTTCCGTTTTCTAATTAAAGGAACACACCACTTTTTTTTTAATTTTTTTCATTTTACAACTCCCACCTGGAGTTTTACCATTTTCGAATCCAGTCAGCCGATCTTCGGGTCTGGTGGTAACACTTAACTGTTGCGTGGCATAGATCATAGATCATTAGCATCATGCTCAAAAATGACCAAAGAGTTTGAAAATGGTAAAACTGTTTAACTCTAATGTTAATAAACTTGTCCACAATGCATCCATCCTCCCGCCTTTTTGTTTGTTTGTAGTTTTTAGTCAAAATGTCAAATTCTGGTGAAATGACAGACTTCTCTTTGTTAATGCATGCTGCACTTTTTAAATTATTTAGTCCATATAAATTCTGCCTTTTTTTTTTTTTTTTTGCAAGCTCCATCCAATCAACAACAAATGCATCAACCAAGTCCTCGTCCTTTATTATTATTTTTTTTTTCAGAATCATATCAGAGTATTAAAGAAAATATCTGCCACTAATTGCAACTTCAAGTCGTTTACTTTGTAGAATCTTAAATGCTGATGTTGTCTGTTTGTTAGGGGACATATTGAGGATGTATATGATATCTCATGGACCAGCGATGGGAATTTCATGGTTTCAGGCTCAGTGGACAACACTGCCATTATGTGGGATGTCAACAAGGGTATGAATAACCTGAAGCAGGACTAAGGAATTGCATATGTATCTTTGTTTTTATGGAAGTGTCAGGATACATTTTGACAGTGAATGTTTTCACTGAGAGCTACATGTGTTTTGTGGTTGAATTCAGTGCCCGTTTTGTTTGCAGGTCAAAAGATGTGCATTTTTAATGATCATAAGAGTTATGTGCAAGGAGTAACGTGGGACCCACTTGGACAGTACATCAGCACATTAAGCTGTGACAGGTTAGTGTAGATTTCAGTTGCTTAATTTTAAGTAAAGAAGATTCTTTATAATGAGGGTTTTGGAGTAAAGCTTTATTGATCTGGTTTTGTATACTGATAGCATGTAAAATCTGTTTCCTAGGGTGATGCGTGTGTACAGTGCTCACAACAGGAAAAAAGCTTACTGTGTGAGTAAGATGACTTCAGCCGCCGCTGCGGACGGAGAGGTAAGTGTCACTGGGATAATCAGATGGCCTTTTTGTTTTTATCTAGCTAATATTCATTAAGAAATTATATTTCAATTAGGTTCTAATTATTTTTAATTGTTGTGGTTTAATCACTTTTGTGCAGGTGAAGAATTACAGAATGTTCCATGATGACAGCATGAGATCGTTCTTCAGACGTCTCACATTCACTCCAGATGGGTCATTCCTCCTTGCACCAGGTATTCATTTTTCTTCTTTTTTTTGTTTTTTTTTTATTTTTTTATTATTTTTTTTTTTTATACACATGTGTGTATTCTTATGTAATGTATGTGAGAGTAGTTATTATAGCAAACCTTTTTAATATGTGACCCTGGACCATAAAATCTGTCCGAAGTTGCTAAACAATATTTTTTTGTATGGGGCAAGATAATTTTTTTTTTCTTTTATGCAAAAAATCATTTAAGATACTAAGTGAAGATCATGTTCCATAAAGATATTTTGTTTATGTATTACCGTTAATATATTAAAACGTTATTATTTGATTGGTAATATGCATTGCTAAGGACTTAACAACTTTAAAGGAGGGTGTTTTTTTTGCACCATCAGATTTCCTAATTTAAAATATTTGTATATCAGCAAAATATTATCCTATCCTAAAACATCAAAGGAGCGGGGGGGGTTTCAGCTTTCAAATGGTGTATAAATCTCAGCTTCAAAATATTGACACTTATGACTGGTTTTCCAGGGTTATATACACTTTAACACATTCACAGTGTGTTTTTGGCTTGGTGTCCATTTACTTGTACATTTAAATAACAAAGAATGATTTTAATTATTTACTTATTGTATCTTTAGCTGGATGTGTCGAGGCTGGAGAGAATGTCACCAACACAACATATGTTTTCTCCAGAAAAAGCTTTAAGAGGTTAGTGTTTTGTTTGATGGCTTTTATTTCTTTATGCATGCATAGTTATAAAGCCATGCGTTAATCACATATACACTGGCATTCAAATTATTAATGCACAGCATCGGTAAGTTTTATTCAGCAAATATGCATTAAATTGATACCGACATCTTGAGTTAGATACTGGTTTTTGAACAAGAATTTTTTTCAATACCAGTTTTATGAAATCGATTTTAACAAGATTAGATTTTCAAAAAAACAGCAACTTTGTTTTCAACAAAACAACAAATCAGTGCAAATAGTTTTAATAAAGTTCAAATAGTCTTCAGTTTGCACATCCTGTTAGGCTACGTTTAAACTAGTGCATGTTTGTTTTCAAAACGCGTAGCTCAGACAGGATCAGCATTTCTATTCTTTTTCCACTAAATTACTGACGAGCTTTAACAGCTTCCGGTGATGTCTGCCTTGTGTTTTTTCTTTCATGATCGCAATTCTGACTCCTTGCATGGCCAAAACATACGTTAGACCGCAATCTGAACCATGCTCGGTGGTTTGAAGTGAGTTATGAGTAAAAGCAGTCGAACACACCTAGGGCTGCATGCTTATTGGCATAGATGTTGACAAGATTTGGTACAGAATTTCAATACGTGTTGGTATCGAGGCGATTTGGTCAGTGCCTAAAAAGTATCTGAAGACTGGAGTAATGGCTGCAGAATATTCAGCTGTATCCCGTCACAGGGATAAACAGAATTTGTAAATATCCAAATAGAATAGTTATTTTAAATGCTAATAATATCTCGCAGTATTACTCTCTTTAATGTTTACCCAAATAACTGCATTCTTGCTTTCTTGTTATTTACAATTAGTGATTGACATGTGTTTTTGTGTCAGGCCCATTGCTCATCTGCCCTGTCCATCTAAAGCCACCCTGGCAGTGCGTTGCAGCCCAGTGTACTATGAGCTGAGGACAAAAAGAGCTGAAGGTACATACAATAACCTTCCGAAACTATTGTTCTATTATGTAACGTGTGCAGTGGAAAGACCGCACTGTTCTTTTTCACCTCAGATGGTTCACTGAAGCCAGTGTCAAACACGTTTAATTTACCATATCGGCTGGTGTTTGCGGTTGCATCAGAAGACTCAATCTTCTTTTATGACACGCAACAGACGCTGCCATTTGGATACGTGTCCAACATCCACTATCACACACTGAGTGATCTCAGCTGGTAGGTTTCACAGACTTATTGATTTATTGTTTGTATCTGAATTAAGTTGTGGTTTGTTCTACATGAGGAAAAGTCATCTGTCTACAAAATGCGTCCCAATGTTGCATGCAGTTTATGGTATTTTAGTGTATTTAAGTGTGTATTTGGTTACATAAAAATCTAACAATCTATAGAAAATCTTTTTTTTTTTCATAAACCGGTCAATAATAAAATAGTAATTTTATTAAATCTTAGATATTTTTACATATTTAAATTTTGTTACTTTAAAATTCCATGATATTTATTTGTTTGTTTTCACAATAAATATCACAATTTTATTCAGTACTTCTGCAACCTCATTTTGATAAAAAAGTCTTCAACTATAACACCTGAACAGTTTGGAGATCAGAGACCACCTCTCCATACAGCATCTATTTAGATCCTTAAGTTCATGTTGATACACTCTCCTTTTTTAGTTTTCTTGCGGTTTATGTTGGGACTGAAATGGATTTAGCAGAAGCAAAAAGGGAACCTTTTTTAAGAAGTCTTGATTTGGTTTTGGGGGTGTACTAGAATTGGTTTTCATACTTGATTGTTGAAGTTGAACTGAATTTGTTGGACTTTGAAACCCTGACAAACAAGGTGTTCGGTTTAATAAAAAAAAAATAAAAAAAAAGACTTTGCTACATTTCAATTCTGTTTGGTTATATTTTTTTGGTTATACTCATTGTGGTGATTGAGGAGAGTCCTCTGCACCCCAACTCCTTTGTTTTGTTTTGCTTAAGTCATCCTGGCTATTGTTGCTTTACTGGGAAATTCACAATTTAATTTTAACCTGTGATGAAATCCTTGCCAATCTTAATTGTTCAAGTTATAAAAAAATGCAGACATCAAGGGGCAGTTTTCTGAACAGGGTTTAAGACTAGTCCTAGATTAAAATGAATGTTAAGAGCTGTGTAAACTGGAAAAGGCTTGCACTGAGATATCTTAAAATACATTATTGTCATTGTTTGGTCTT
>JAUMHP010000057.1:7727075-7757894 GCA_032361065.1 Enteromius trimaculatus
CCCAAATTATATCTTTGTAACTCAAAGAACAAAAGATAGAGAATCCCTAAGGAGGAGCTTCTCTCTGCAGTTCCGGAAGGTGAGACACGCACCCGCCCAAAGAGGCGGGCCGAAAGGTTTTTCCTTACACTATTTTGCACTATTCATTTTTAATAATAAAATATATATTTTTTAGATATTTTGGGAGCACAACAATAAAGACTTTATAGTACTGTGTATTCTATATAAATTAAATGAAGTAAATACTCAGAATAAACTCATTCAAAAGCTTTTTCTCTGTTTCTCTAAAAGGCGTCAATCATGAACTCAGGTGTATTAATCTTTGACACAGACATTAACACAGTCCAGTATTGGTCTGCTTCCAAAAATAACATCAGTGAGCACTGCC
The DNA here is from genome assembly GCA_032361065.1 of Enteromius trimaculatus. Lineage (NCBI taxonomy): Eukaryota > Metazoa > Chordata > Actinopteri > Cypriniformes > Cyprinidae > Enteromius > Enteromius trimaculatus. Next base: position 7,727,464 of record JAUMHP010000057.1, read on the forward strand.
AGCCCAGCCATGTCAATCTCACTTTAAATAAACCACTCTTAATTCCAGTCATTCCCTAAAGCATCTTGTTTATCTCTTGAATGATTAGTTAAGTATAAATTAAATTGATACAATTGATCTAACAGCTAAAAAGGATGAGAAGTGTGTTTGTGTATTTTGCTGTGACACACATCGATCTTTTCTTAGGGTCTTCATGTGCCTGTTTTAGTTGTTTTCTTTAGCACCATAAGGTTACCTCGGAAAGAGCTTTCAATTTTAATGCTATTTACAGGATGTTGTCACTCGAATATCCATTAAACCTCAAATGTTTTATGAAGCACAACTGCAGCCTCACTACAGAGTTACCTTTTAAAGTGTATGTGTGTGTATAGGTCTGTGCCTGCCCGTGCTCTCACACCCATCCTGTACCAAACCCTGTTTTGCTAGTGCCAGTCTTGCTGATCTACTGTAGAATGGCCAAATATGGAAAGACAGGTTTGAGAAGAGGCCCTCCTACTTTTTGAGCAGATTTAAAATAGTCAAAATGTGATTCAGTATTTAGTGAGACAATTAAAGAAGTGGGCACTAATAAAATAACTGGAGTTTATAGCATAAAGAAGCCTATTTTGTTACGCTTTAAAGCCAGGGTTACCGATTTTTCCAAATGCTTTAAGAAAATAGTTAAGCGGAGTACCCAAACAAACTTGTAGCCAATCAACAGTAAGGGGCGTGTCTACTAATGACGTGGAGGAGAGTGCGTTCAGTGAACAGTCGAGCCGAGCGACAAAAAGAAAAAGTTCAAGTTCATGTCAGTATCACACCTCATGTATGTGCGTTCCTCTATTTGCACAAAAAAGGCACAGTGCGTAGTAAACTGATCTCACAGGACTCTGTGTAATGACCATGGATTCGTAATGCATAATTCCGTGTTAGTATCACGTAATCCTCAAAAAGTCCATGATGGGCTCACGGAAAAGATACAATGTAATACAAAGAAAATCAGTGACAGGCCCCAGCCGTTATCCACATATGGATATCTGGATTTAAATTTTGGGAAATGATTTTGCCATTATTGCATATGTATTGGGGTGTGATGTTTCACTGTAAATGGTCACAACAGTTTTATTTATATTACTTTATTTATACATTTATGAGCACATAACCCAACGTCTGCCCCTAAACCTACCATCTGTTAATAAAATACAAGATAAACCAGCAGTTACAACTACCAACATTATTTATTAAAAAGGATTAATATTCCAATTCTTTCAAGGGAAAAGGATTGATTTGTGACAAAACACTATCACCATCTCTCTGTCCGCCATGACTCATCTGTGCTGCAGCTGCTGGTTTGCGCAAATTAGATTCGAAAATGCTGCCAGCCGAATCCTTCGTCAGACTTGGTTGTAAATTTCTATTGGTTCTTGTGTGTCTCGTGACTGATCGCGTCATGCTGTTGTGTGTCTGGTGATCGATGCGTCATTCTACAGGACGAGAGTGTCTTATGAATAAGATGTGAACGCATTAACGGAGCGGGAGAATTTCAGTGATTAATACCTTGTATTTTACTCTCTTCTTCGCATAAAGACATTGCATGGCTTCAGAAGAACTTGAAATGCAACACAACTTGTTTGTAATGCTTTTTTTTGTGCTTATAGTCAGTTTTTGCAATAAATGTAGCATTCTGCGTTACTTCAGGCATGTCTCGTAGTCAAGCTCTGCTGTTAGCTGATGGGAAAATTTCAAACCCAGCCCCCATCAGCTGATCACATACCCAAGCTCTCTATTGGCAATTCACAAAAGAGCGCCTTGTTTAAACACTTTCTTCATCTGCTTGCTTTGCTGCTTCCTCTGTATGCTGCTAACAACCCACCCCCTTCCCCATCTCCTGCTTGTGGGTGCAACTTAAAACTCAAAAAATGTCATTCTGTTGTCATTGTTGCTTGCTCTGTTCCGGGGGTTTATGCTACTCTACTTTTGACTTAAGAGTACCTGACTGAAATACCTGTGACTGTCTGTGTGTGTTTTATATTGTTCAGAAGTGGGTAGGTTTAGGGTAAAGTTGGGGCTAGGTTCTACAATGAAAGTAAAAATTTGATTTATGATGAATCCGGTTATCCGTGAGTGCAGATTTTTGTGAGATCAGGCTGCGCATCCAGGTTCTATGTCAGCAGCACCACATGCATGCATTGTGTTACTCTCGTGAATGCACAGCGATATAGTGCATTAAAAATTAAAATAAGGACCTTGTATGTGGTAGTTGCGTTACTGTATGGATGGTCAGAAAACTCTCAGATTTAATCTAAAATATATTAATTTGTGTTCAGAGAAAGAACGAGTTTGGAACCACATGTGGGTGAGTAATTCATTTTTGGGTGAACTGTCCCTTTGCCCCTTTTCACACCTCAGAACAGAACTCAGCAAGCTTGTGTGTGTATATTATGTTGGCAAAGGCTGTTTAGAATGGCATCGGTGGGAATGGAATCTTAAACATTCAAAAAAAAAAAAAAAAATGAATGAGGACGGAAATATCCATCTGATTCACACTGACTGGGCGATCTCTGTCGCCAGTGTGCTCTCTTTTTCATTCTGTCTCTCCATTCTCCTTTTTTTCCATCTTCCTTTTCTTCTTCTCTTAGGAAGCAATTTCAAACAATATGATTTCCTCCAGACTTGCTACTTTAAAGGAAACAAGTCTCTAAGGGTCTACGAGTGCAAGGGTGTTTTCTTTCCCAAACAGAGCAAAAGAATGACACGAGATAAGAGTTCGTTTGTGTTGGTCATTCTGCATCTGGTTAATGCACAAAATCATAATACGCAGAAACTCTTATCATGAGGTATTATTAGAGGTCAAAGACTGCTGAATTTCTTAAAGATAGAAAACAATGGGACTTCAGAGCACATACAAGGGTTGCTGAGATGAATGACAGGTAGGAAGAACTTTCACCTGCTCTCATATGATTTTCTGTTTGTAAAAGGAAAGAGCTGACATTGGTTACTGACCTTAAAGGACCTTTAATGTATATTCTCATACACTATTGTTAGCATGTTAAATAAAGGGACATTTACCCATCAGTACACGAAACCAATGTATCTTTAATTTGATATTTAATAATTTATTAAGTTTTTAATATTTAGTTGTTACTTAATAGATTAATGATGCAATGATAAGTGATGTAAATTGATAGATAAATGTATAGATAGATACTGAATTTATGTAATTTAAATGTAAGACAAGAAAATATAGGCATGATTTAAATCAGTAATCAGTATTGACTTGGGTAAAACATAACATTTTTCAGGCTCTTTAATAATCTGATTATGTTCCAGTGAAAAAGAGCATATGGATGAGGATCTGAGAAACTTTTAAAACTCTTCTTGAGCTTATTTTAAATTGTTTGTTAGGAATCATCAGAGCTTCCCTTAGCACTCAAAGATTCTTTGTCTGTTCTTTATGACTGTAAGCCGCTGTCAAACATTCAATAACAAAAATAAACTTAAAATAACATGCAGCCTCGCACTCCCATTTGCATCTGTTTAACAAGCTGGGAACATTGCCACAACACCTTTGAAACATTCTAGTAGCACTTCACAAAGGTGCCAGGCACTGTTTGCAAGTGATGGCATGCTGGTTTTTCTCACAGTGATCATGTTGCTGCGGGCACACTGATACTCACACCATAAGAGGCTCTGCAGTGCCTACGCATGAGACCAACCCCTTGACTCTGGATAAATATTTATTTAAACCCTTTCCCCTCAACCTGATGTCAGGGGCTACCAGAATCAGCATGACACCACAGACTGTAGTCACATCTTTGTCCCAATATACCACAAGTGTAAACTAGACAAGACACAAAGACAAACACTGTGGTTTATATACTCATAAGTTTATCTTCCACAGTATTCACATGATGTTTATCTTTTTTTATCTTCTTTTTTTTTTCATCATCATTAAAATCTCACATATGAATAAATGAATTCAAATAGCTTCTGGTAGAAATTTACATTATAAATGTTTGGGGTAAGCACATTTTTTTATGTACTTTATTAGGAAAAGACATAATGAATTGTTCAAAAGGGACAGTAAAACATAGATAAGGTTAAAAAAAAAAGGTAATACATACAATTCATCAAAGAGGCCTGAAAAAACAGCACAAATATTTTCAGCATTAATAGTAATAAGAAATATTTATTGAGTTCAAACTCCGATTTTTGGAATAAGAATTAGAAATACTAATTTCTGAAGGATCATAAGACAGTAGTGGCTGCTCAAAACTTTATCACAGAAATAATTACATTTTAAAATATATTTAAACAGAAAACAGTTACTTTAAATGTACACATTTTTCGCAAAATTGCTGTATTTTTCTGTAGTTTTGATTGATTAAATCGTACTGACCCCAAACTTTGAAGTGGTTTAGCCTAATCCACAAGTCAATATAATATACATTACATTTATTATAGCTAATGTATATTTAACCTTTTATATTAATATGATGTCTTCTTTAATTATTTTTTCTTATGGGTTAAAGTATGTGTTAATTAACACATTTTGTCCTGTGAAATAAATGCATACTCATGGTTTTTTTTAGCATGGTGTATAGTACATACATCCATTTAAATTTTGTAATACAATGTGAATGCATGCAGTGCTTCAACGTTACAACCAATCATAACCTGCCTCGTTTAATATTCTGTAAAAACACTGTGAAGTCACTATTACCGGACAAAGAAAACTATCATCATTTCCAGTTGAAGGCTAAATGTGTACACACTTGTGTTACTGGACCTGAACTTGCATACCAAAGCTAAACACATGCTTTAAAAAACAAAGGACAGAACAACTGTTTATAAGCCAGGCATTCCAGGACAGACACAGACCTTTTTAATGAATGGAGAGGTCAAGGATGAGATGCTGAGTTTAGCCATATGAAGTGAGAATACCCCTATTACTGACTCGGCCCAATGCAGAACCCCATTTTACAAAGACACCCACACATATCAACACCTGCCATCCGGTGGGATCCCTCACATGGGTCACAAAGGCAATCCTTTCTCTGCTTGTCGGGCTGCTAACAGGGTGATGTGTTTCCTTACATGGTGGTTCTGTTTCTCTCTTCACTGTCAAAGCAACTGTTCTTGTCAGCCAATGTCTTATTAATCAGGACTATTTGACATCACGTACAGGTTTTTTTGCACTTTTCTCTTAAATGTATTTGGACACTAAAGCCACACTTGTATGAATGCGTAAATGCTACATCATTAAGGAAAAAGCAGCACACCAACAAGACCAAGTTATGCTTTTAACCCCAGATATTTCACAATAGAAAAAAGTTGATTTTTGACAAAAATGAAGGGAATTAGAAGTCTAGAATCATTTGTTGTAGTTGCAGCTTGGTTTGATATTTCATTTAACTGAACATTAATACATGTTTAAGTATAGGTTAAGTGGGTCAACTGTATCTAGTTATATAGTAAAACTCAGCCAGTCACAGCACAGGTGATCTATTTCACTTTGTACTTAAAATAGACTAGACAGTCAGTTATTAAAATAGTCTTAAAATCATAATCCTTTGCAATAACAAAAGTGACATCATAATGTGCAAATGTTGTAAGATTTGATTAAAAGTTATTATTTGTAACACTGTTAAAAAAAAATCATTGTACAATGTGCTTCAAAATTATTTATTAATTTAATATTTACATAAGTATAATTTAAAATATAAATCATTAATTGCTTAACATTAAATAAATAATAAAAGTACAAATTTTTATTACAAAATTCAACAATATACATTTACAGTAAAAAATTATTTGACCCACAGATTTCCTGAACAATTAAAGTGATGCATAAAAGTGAATTACCTGTCTGACGTCTGACTAATAAGACTGTCTTTGGTTGAGTCTTCTGTGGTCTTGTCCTCTTCAGATGAATGAGTGGGCTGTTATTCTGTGGCCCGGGGGTCCTGTAGATGCAGCCCAGCTCTGGTGTCTGTATGACAGTGGGGATATACTGAGCAATGGAGAAAAATGACAGCTCTATAGAAAACACTCCAGCAATTTCTGGAGTTTATATACAGCACAGACCCTTTGTGCCCGTCCCAGTGTGGGAATAGAGCACAAGTGTGGGACACTCTGAGAAATACTGGGCCATCTCAGGGAGTGTTTCAAACCCCCCTCCACTCTTCCTTTTCCTCCTCCCCCTCTCTTCCTCCTTCCCTCCCTGCTCTCTCTCTTTAGTTGCCCCCCATCCCGATCTACACCACCCCACCCGCTCCCCCATCAGAATGCACTTGGTGGCACTCTATTTTGGTGAGAAGAATACCACGGTGTAAAGAGAGGAAGTCAGATTGTAATAGAACACAATGGCTGTTCTTCTCAAGCTGTTCGTTGGTGAGGTGATGTGCTCGTGTCACTATATGTGTTTGTTGAAGTTTGAAGTTTTACCCCCTGCCCTGATCAATAAACCTTTTCATGCAACTACCATACAAACATATCTGCACCATACATGCACTTCCACACGTAAGCTTAGATCTCCGTTTTAACAAGTAGTTCTCTCTCTCTCTCTCTCTGTTTCTCTATATATATTTATAATTGCTTGATGAAATATCTTTATAGTTAAATTTTTATAAAGAATGCAAGGCACACTAGTTCAACTCAATTAAATTTTTTATTATTTTCAATGGATAAGGTTCAACTGAACCAGATCGCCAGTGATAACAGTTTGATATTTTGTACTTTATCACTTCTGTATTGTAAACAAAAAACAAATCATTTTTAACTAAAATGAACTCAAAAAGATTTGAGATTTTATTTTGTTGGTTGTTGTGTGTGTCATTCACAGGCACTCCACAGTATTTAGATGAGCGACTGAGCAATTTTACTACATCATGTATTACATCAATTTTACATGATGTAACTTTTCAAATCACACAAAAACTGTTTTGAGGTCATATTATTGTGCAAGGAACCTCAGGAAAATAAGAATTTACTCATTGACAACTGATTGTCAGTGAATTCTTATAGATGTTTTTAGAGGTGTAAAATGTAGGTAGAGGTGTAGGTTGGCAGGGCAGTTTTGGGGTCAGTTTGGCAGTTTCAAAACATATAAATAATTTAGTCTAATTGGTTAACAGACAAACCCATGTGTACATGTCCTGCATCCAATCAGTCATCACGACGTTACTGAACACACACCCACTGCAAAGACGACTGGTGAATCTGACGGTGCAGGTTTTTTATTTAAATCAGTATAAGTCATCATGATGCCTAAATATAAGTTACATGATAAAGACAGCAGAGATTTTACTCTCAATAATAGAATATCTACGGTGACCGGGAGGGGACATCTTCGGTTCACTTAGTTTTGTCGTGGCCATGACTTATTAACTTGTGGGAACGTGATATTATGTTGTGTCCACGAGATCGTTTTTTCGAGGTAACAACATCCTTATGTCGTGGCCTCGAGATGCTATGGTGAGGGAACGACTTCTTTTCTTGTGGCCACAAGAAAAAGATGTCGTTCCCTCAACATAAGAGGTCGTGGCCATGAGTTTATTGCATAAACAAACCTGCGTGACCATAGCAACCCGGGATTATCAGAGATTAATTTTTTATCACATTAAACATTTTATTTACTATTTGTATATTCTATACTATAATCTTATATTATATTAACTTAGGGCTATATTTTTTATATTTATTTCATATATTTATTTCCGGAGTATAGGTGTATATAAAAAGTAAATAAAATGTTTAATGTGATAAAAATGTATCTCTGATAATCCCGGGTTGCTATGGTCACGCAGGTTTGTTTATGCCACGACATAATATCACGTTTCCACGAGTTAATAAGTCGTGGCCACGACAAAACTAAGTGAACCGAAGATGTCCCCTCCCGGTCACCGTAGTTAAATCAGAGCACAGTTAAATTATTTCATCGAAATATATTTATATCTATACCTCTCTGTCTTTTATCTTTTAATCTGCCCAAATATCGCTATATGCTATCCTTGAAAGCTTTTGGACTGAATTAGTTTTGATTAAGTTCTGTTATGTTCTACAATGTGAACTTCACAAACAAAGACTTCCTCTAGTTGTGAAATTGTAGAGTGATATAAACGAGAGTGGAATTGAGTTTTTGGCATTGAGTTACATAGCAACACTCTGACCACAGCATTCTTACATGAGTTTAACACCCACATTATCTACAGAAAACTTACTTAAGTGTAGTAGTTTTTTCTTCATGAGCTTAACAATATGATGCATCAGAATTTAACAATGCAACAATGATTGTATCATCATATATAGGATATTAAAATCTTGTACCTGATTATATGATCATTTGCTCTTCTTCATCCAGGTGTCCTTCTCTCTCTCCTTTACACAGTTTTGTTAGGCTACTGTATCCCAGTGAGGACGAAATTTAACCAACTTCACAAATTTAAAGAGAAGCCTGAGCTATAACCTCTCTCTCTCTCTCTTAACTCCTCTTTCATTGCTTCTGCTGCTCATCAGCTGAGAGCCGGAAGATGTATGTCAGCTTTATATAATGCCAATCTTTTAGGTTTTATTCCTCCTTGCTCAAGGGTTTGTGTGTGTGTGTTTTGGTAATCCTTTATATTTGAGTACTCCTTGCTGCTGGGTCTGTGTGTGTATATATATCAATGCGCACAATGCTGCTAATTTGGCATAAGGGACACCAAAGGTTAATGGCTGATGATGACTTTGTGTCAGTAAAGGATTAGTTCACTTCCGAAATAAAAAAAATCCTGATAATTTACTCACCCCAATGTCATCCTAGATTTTTTTTTGTCTTTCTTTCTTCAGTTAAAAGTTGTATTTTTATTTTTGTAAAATAATTTTTTTGAGGAAAACAGTCCACGGTCTTCAGTGGGAGCCAATAGGTTGAAGGTCCAAACTGCAGTTAAATGTTGCTTCAAAGGGCTTTTTTTAACTGAAAATGCACGGCAGATCATTTAACTACATAAGACCCTTCTTCCTTGGTTGGGATCGTGCAGAGCCCCTCAAAGCTGCACAAGTTTAGTTGTTGATTTTGGCTGTTTCTCTCTTTTCATACACATAAAACAAGGATTAATTTTTCTAGTTTAGGCAAAAAGATAAAAGTCAAGAGATGAGAGGTTGGTCTGGGATTTAAACAGGGCATTGAATGCATCCTTAGCACTCTCTTTTTCATATTTTCCCCAACGTTTCAGTATAAAAATGTATTCCAACACTGGAGTATAAGCTGTGAGAAAATCAGTGAAAAACACAACTAACTACTTGTATTAACTAACTATTTCTGTTTCAAATAAACATTTTTTATTCCATTATATTAAAAAAAAAAGAAAAGAAAAGGCATTACAATTTCCACAAAACTATTACACAGCTTTATCAACATAGATAATAATGAGAATTTTTTCTTTAGCAAATTCGAATTCAATCATTATTTTTTTTATTAGTTATAAAATATATATATATAAATGAAGTTATTTTATATTATAAGTTATTTGGACTAATGTAGTGAAGAAATATGTATTGTATTATGGAATGCTAACATAGTGTGAAATACCATTTTTTTTCTTTATAGTATGAGCTAAATACAAAAATTCACAATGTCAAAATCAGACATTAGAGTCCAAAGTTGTTGAACTTTTTTTGAAGCCTATTTTGTGGCGCGTCACTAAGCAAATCCTCATTGCCACTGTTACATGTTGTACTGATGTCTGGAGAGTGTCTGTAAGCGTCATTAGAATAGGTCACACAAGCACATGACGTAGATAGTGCTTGCTCCACTCACCAACACCCACCATCACTGACTGAGACTGAAGTCATGAGGGCATTATGGGTATGTGTGCGTAACAAGTAGCCTATATATTTGTTATATTTTACAAATGTGCAGATTTTTTTTTTCTACTGAGGAATATATGTCCATCTAATGCAACTGTTTTCTGTGTCAGTCCCTTTAACTTGTTGAAATAATTTCTGCACCCTGCTTATATAAATGTTGTTTGTTAACTCTTCCGTCTTGAGGTTGTCTGCAGTTTGGGACTGTGAACATATTTTAATTCTGACATTCTTTACTAAAATAATTGTAAAAAAAAAAAGATTTAATTAATCAATTAAGTTCTATTAACTAAATCAAATTAATATTTGGGAGTGTGCCGTGTGGTGCTGCTGCCCTTTTGCAGAACCTGGTTTTGCTGAGTTAGGCGTGTCCCTGTGTCAACATCTGTGTTGACCCTGGAGCAACATTGAGATTAACCAATCAGATTTGAAGAACCAGTTTGTAGTTTTTGTGAAGTTTAGGCTTACAATCAGTGTTTGGTGCTTGTACATCAGTGTCAGTCATCTATCATTTCATCTGATTTTAGGCATTACTCATGGGTAGGGTTAGGTTTAGGTGTAGAGATATGGTCAAAATTAAAATTTTGGAATAAAATGTTGTTCCAGGGTCAACAAAATATGTTAACCCAGCAACGCACCTAACTCCGCAAAATCAGGCTTTTGGTAAAGGCGCTTCATTTGCAAGGTACACTTGCCCATAGCTTTCCAGGTAGGTTTTTTTTTCTTGGAGATGTTGCCACAGTTCTTCTGGATTTAGTCTGTCTCAGTTTGTCCTGTTACCTCATGTCATTCCAGACAGGGTTGTGAAAATATTAGTGGCCTAAGACTAAGCACAGTACTGTATATAACTTATCTTTGTTCTATAATGAAGATATTTAGAAAAAATGGCTTAGGCTTCTTTGCCCACACAATGGAAGTCAATTAGACTCCACTGTTGTTTGGTTTCTAAAATTCTGGGATCCACTAAGAAGGGCACAGTAGTTTTGGACCAAGTTTTTATTTTTGGGTGAGCTGGGCCAACACAGTCTCACGAGCAACTCGTACATATCCGTACGAGGTGCCAAATTTGTGCCAATTCGTACTAATTCGTACAAACTCGTATGATTTCGTATGATTTGTCTAAAACCACGTGATGGGTAGGTTTAGGGGCGGGGTTATGTTTAGGTCATTCGCACAAATTCATACGAACTGGCATCTCGTAAAAAACATACGATTTAGAATAAATCGTATGAATTCGTACGAATGAGGTCATACAAATTCGTACGATTTAGCCACCTCGTAAAATATGTACGAATTGCAGTGAGATCAGGTTGGCTGGGCCTATTTCTAATAATATAAAGCAATATGATATTAAACAATGTGAAACAACATGCAATTATTATTTATTGTGTAGTTATTTTACTGTATATATGTATTCTATCTATATTATAATGTTGTGAAATTACATATACAAATATGATTTCCTAATCAAATCAGGTCATGGACCACATAATTAAAAACAGTTTCCACAGCATATCTCAGATTTCCTAGTTGACTTGAAACCACAAGTCATGTCTCTTTTGGTCAGTTTTAATCATCCCTTACTTTTCTGAATATGCTGAAACCTATAAGCAAAGCAAGCAGAGATGTACAAAACACTTTTAAAAGAACACTCCACCCTAACAGAAACACCGCAATCAACACTTTCAAAACCGGCCCAGGAAAGGAGACGTTATTCTGAGAGAAAGGAGGAAGTTGGACATGTAGATGTTCTGTTTTTCTGCACTGGAGCTGAAACATGGGTTTAGGTCAGACAAACAGACCAACACAGGAAAGGAGCCACCCTTAGACAGCCACCCCAGACATATCTAACAAATGTGTGTCTATGTAGACTAATTTCGTTGTCTGTTCAGCTAATTTAATTAGAAAGTACTACAACTATTAAAGAATGGCATTAGCAACGCCAAGGTCATGGGTTCGATGCCTTGGGAGCAAACAAAACAGGCACAATATATACCCTGAATGCACTGTAAGTCACTTTGCATAAAAGCATCTGCCAAATGCATAAGTGTAAATGTCAAAAGAACAGGCCCTGCAGTCTAGTTTATCCTGATGATAAACTTTCATTTAGGTTTTACCTTTTTTAACTACAATTTGTATTTATTTCTGTGAAACTATGAAAAAAAAAAAAACGTTTGTAAGTTGCAAGTATAAAGGCATTTTATGAAATATGGAGAAAGAATGACAAAGTGAGAACAGAAAGGATAAGTGAGAAAACAAGACAAGAAGTGGAGAGAGAGAGAGAGAGAAAGTGGGAAATTGAGAGAAAGATGGAGAGTGTTTTTCATGGCTTTAGTTTGTCACATCCTCTGATAACATTGTTTTCTGCAGTGATCCAATGGTGGGATGAAACCATGTTTTGAAGCTCAGCATCTAAATGGAAATCAGCCTCTTTTCCTAGTATATTCATTACTACTCCTTTGACCCTTCGCCATCCGTTCTTTATATTCTCTTTATTAATTATACTTTCTTAGACAAACATCACTGTTACATTTCATATTTAATATTTGGGGTTTGTTTCAAAAAGCGATAATGAATACAGGAGTTTGTTTATGGATGTGCATGCTTTATTTAACAGAATATCAAACAGAGATATCGTCTTTTAAAATTCTGGCAGTTTAATGCCTACTTAAACAACTAGTAAGGAACTACTACAGATTACTTTTACGTCAAGAACCCAAATTCATTGGTTATTTCTCCTTTGTTAAAGTAATCTCTCTCTGCCCCCATTATTATAACTATATAAAAAATTCTACGGCTTTTATGATCTTATGCAGTCATTGTTTCTCACAGGTCCACAGCTTTCCCACAGACCCTCACTCCGTCATTGTTTGCCCTTCACTACTTTCGCCTGTTTATTCTGTTCCTCATTCACCCCCCCTCCCCTCTACATTTCGTCCCCTCATCTTTTGCTTCATCCATTGTTCTAACAGCATCTCAGCATTGGCTCCCTAGAGTGACCAGTGCTACGCTTACAGGAAGTCCAGCGTCTGCTTCCTGTCAGGTTGAAGAAAACAATCAATCATTTCCTTCTTTGACCTTTACAAATGCGTTTTGCCAGGTTATGTGCTTGCATGTTTATAGTAGTTGGTACATAACAGTGCTAGAGAACATTTACACATGTGAACCAGACTTCTTGATCACTTACAAGTGACTTTTATTGCACCTTGTGACCACGGTTTCCTTTTTTCCTGTTGAACAGCAGTCAACACAGATCTGTAAGGGCACCTTGATAATAATAAGCTGGGTGATATGACAAAGACTGACTGATAAAGTGTCCTAATTTGAGAAAAAGATAAGTATTGCGACATAAAACTAACAATTTTTTTTTTTTACGATGCAGTACTTATAGCATTACCAAGCTTGGAAGAGCTAGGATAAATGTTTAAAAAACTGACGTTGTTCGTTTGAAGGAAAGAAAGTCATATACACCAATGGCTTTGGGGTGAGTAGATTATGGTGTAAATTTCATTTTTGCATGTACTATTCCTTTAAATCTAAAGTTTTTAGAATATCAGACTAAATTTACAAAAATATGATAGCTGTAAGACCCACCAAGTACTTTCCACATATATTCTCTAACAATAAATAATTGAAAATAATTTTATCTTCAGATATATTATTAAATAAATATTTTAAAAACATTATTGTTTCTCAATTATTTTGGTAAAACAAAATTAATATGAAAATGAAATGTATTAGTTAAACTAGCAGTTTTAATATGGTTAAACTTGTGACCAAGTTTGAATGGCTATTATGTGTCTCATTACAGATTGCTTTACCAAACCAAATTCACTAAAACAATAGAAGTGAATACTTGGTGTAATGAGTCATAACTTTCTCATGAGAACATCCATAGAATGGTTTCTCTTGCATTGATTTTAAAAATGACTCATTTTAATTGACCAATATTAATTTAATGAAATTAATGCAAAGTGAATGACTCAAAAAACAGAATGTTGAAGCACTGGTTTAAATAGTCTGCTCCCACATTTTTTGGCAGGTCATGCTTTTGAACCCTTTGTGGCACTAACTTCCATAGGAAATCACTTGTTCATTAGAAGTTTTGAATTTCAATTTGAGGAAGGGGAAGCTTGTATCTGCTTGTACGTATGCCTGCCACAGCTCGAGTTCCCTGTCTTTCATTCTTTCTCATGCGTGGAGTTTCTCACATCGATCTGGGATTAGTCTCTAGTACATGTACATATAACTGCTGATAGAAAACATATGAAATGATAGCTGAAATAATGGGTTTATTTCGGATTTATCAGTAATAAAATAATGATAACATCTATAACATTCTTTGGCTAAAATTTCTCAATGGAGCTGTAAAAAACGCTGTCCCTGTCAAAATCAGCTCTGTTTTCAAGCAACCATTCTAGCTCTGATGACCACTTTCAAATTAAACTGACGTTAAAGGTCCACTGAAGTGTCTTGATAGATGCAGCATTATTACATGTGGTGACATAATTTGAACTGAAACAGGAAGACAGGGTAGGACATATAGAGCATCCCTTCCGCCTATTTTAAAATAGCCAATAGCGTTTATATCTGCTCTGACTAGAGCCATTGAGCTTGGTAAAGCGAAGCAGCATTTGGCAGCCAAAGTCTTAATAGATTACCCCCTAGATTCAAAATGATACTCCGGCTAAAATAAAATAATGATCATAATCATGTGTGTGATAATAAAAGTGTTTATTATATGATTTGCGCAGTCCGATCGCATCACTGGACCAAAGAGGAAGTTCAGATCAGACTGTAAACACTGCAGACCTCATTTGCCCCAAACAAAAGCATATTTACACTGCCTGAATCAGTTTCTACGGCCTGCATTAAGCACAGCCTGTCCTCCAACAAAAATGACTTACGACCTGTATTTACGGTTTAAAGGTAAGCGCCCTCTAGTGGGCGTAAAAATAACGATGGTGTCATATTGCGTCTGTCGTTACACTGATCTCACGGTGATTAAAACATATTTTACTAGCTTTAATTTGTACGTATGACCACACAAACCCACTCCTAAACCTACCCGTTTCAAATATTGAGCAAAATCATGATTTATAGAGTTTTGTGAAAACGTGTTATCTGGGTTCGAAACCCATGATCGCATCTCATCTTATAATGCATCTCTCTACAAACTGAGTTCTGTTGTCAATAGGGGCGCAATTGTAGTACGCTCTGATGGGTCATATTTCACAGCTATTGTAGAAACGGGCGTGTTCGTTGGAGGACATGATTAAGCACTATGCCAGAAAATACTCAAGCTGCAGCTTCAGAGTCTATAATGTAGGGGCTTCAGACATAACGATGGACTGATGACAGTTCACTTAGGGTGGGTCTAAAGCCCTGTTCACACCAAAGATGATAAATATAAGGATGACTATAAAGAAAACTGCAAAAGTGAGTTTAGCATCCAATGACCCCTTTAAAAAGGATCTCATGAATCCCCCACAGATGTTAAATACACAAATGTTTCATTTAAGCAACAGAAACATGTTTTCTTCAATACATTTTGTACTGCTTAAAGTACATATTTATACATTAAAATTTTATACAAGCCTATACAATTTAGCTATATATCATTATAGTGAGCTCTATTTTTTTTTTCAGTTTGGTTATCCATTTTTACAAGTGCTTTGATGGCATAGATCCCAGTTATGTAATGCTGGTGCCTTTTAAAGTCAAATAAAATGTCTAACAAGCAAGTGGCTATATTGTTTTCGCATGTTTCATATCAGTAGGGTCAGTTAAGCACATTGGTATATCTGCAGGTCAGCAGAGTTGAGGGTGTGTCAAATCTGTCTAGAGGAAGAACGGAGAAGGCCAGGTCTTTCACCTCCATCCAAAATCAACATTTGTTCCTGTCGCGTACACAATTGTGGCTTGGGCAGCGCCGGCCGTCACACCCATCGAGGTGTTCTTTATGACCACAACCGGTCGACCAGCACAATGATCCCAGTGCATTTACCTGCTCCATACACCCATAAACACGCCAAACATAATCATGTGAATGCACACACTAATCAAGAGTTTAGGTTGGCTCGAACTGATGTCCGCTTGGGTGAGTGAAAAACTCAGTGTGTATAAATTGTGATCGCTGAGAACAGTTTGTGTGTACATGGAGGGAAGTGAAGAGAATGCTTTGTGTATTCGGATAAATTAATTAAACAATCATTGGAAAGGGTCGAAAAAGTAATTCCCAGAGGAAGTGAGGCTCAGTTCAGGAATAATAAGAAGAAATGAAGAGATATGCTGGAGGTGTGAACAGGGCTGAGGGTTCATAGGAATGAATGCCCATTATGTTTCAAAACTTTTAAGTTTAAAGTGCCCCTGTTATGACTTTTTTGGTTTTGAGAGTCTCAAACAACAGGTTGACATGCATGCAAGGTCAAAACACACTTTCATTTTCTTATAATATGCATTTCTTTTTATCATTTTGGTTTAATGACTCCCATATTATTTGTTCAATGATTCATTTTTCCCAACCCCTCCAGTGATTGTTGATTTCATTTAAACCAGCGTTTGTGAGCTTGTACCACTCCATGAGTGGCCCTTAGTGGTGAAGAATGAATTTGCATTTTCATTATGTCAGACCAACTCGAAAAGACCAACATGGTTATGCGGGTAATATTCTAATGTTTAATTTTGAGGTCAACATGAAACAGTTTGGGGCTCGTTTTAAAAACTACTCGTTTCAATGATTCACAGTCAACTCTTTCTTTTGAGAGCAACTTTACATACACAGTGCACTCTCAGATTTAAAACTTTGCAGGATGTTTTCATTCACTTAGAGCTGTGTTAACCACTGAATGAAAGGTCATTTTCAAAAATATATATGGCACTTTAAAGGTTTTTTTCTTAATGTCCAAAAGCAGGACAAATATGACCAAATCTCTGTGGGGAATTTGAAATATTTACTTTTTCATTTTCACTTCATCCTCCAGTGTCTTTTTAAATGATAATTCTATTTAAATCGCCCTTCCTTAGCATCCTCATCCTCTTTAGCAATGAAGAACTGCTGAGGTCTGCATTCATACATCTGTAGGAGATTTGTCATGTTAGACGGAGTAAAAAATTGCTTTGACTTAATCTCTGTAGGAACGTTGTTAGGGGAATATAATTTTCAGACTTCATTTAGTAATCTTCAAGCATACTTAATGTTCTCACTAGGCTGGACTGTGTGTATTATTAGGATCTGTACTGTACCAAAGGTGCATTGGTTTAAAACACACAAAAACTTTACAGTGCCCCAAAAAATCATTTGGCACTGAAGTCTTGCTTGCCAAAGACGTATTCGTGGAATTTTAATACATTTAATAAAACATCAACAAAGTGTCATTTGAAAACAAACAGTGCCAGACAGACTTTTTGTAGAGTCCCTAACACTAATTGTGTTAGCTGAATTTATTTGTCATTTGTTTTAGAAAAATAAATACATATAACCTCATTACATACAAGTACAAATGGGTCTTTTAAGGGAGAGCAGGAAATGTATTATGAGCCGATTAGTGTTTGATAGTTGTGTTACATGTCCATGAGTGTCTGCTGCATTGGCACAATGTGAGCTCACGCCTGACTGCACACGCTCCATAGGCTCAATGCTCTAGAATGACATCATGTCTTTCTCTGTCATCCTATCACTATTCATGTGGCTTATCCTGCCAGTGTCCACTATATCAACACACAAACCCCTCTAGGGCACCATTAGGGTCAGAAATGCAGGGTACACCGTGAATGAAGTCCATGTAATGTTAATGCATCAGTCTTTTCCAGTTTGATATTAATACTTTTTGTTTTTAATTTTTTAAAAGGAGCAATGTGTGTAAAAGGAGAATATTATTTTATGAATAAATAAATTACATTATTAATATTGTATTGATATTATTCTAGTTCCAATTTTATTTTTCCTCTATATCCACATCTTTATTAAAGAGAAATATGGCCTTATTTGATGGTATCTGGGAGTCTACTAATTGTAACAAAAATTACAATTATGATGACGTCATAATATCATTAAATGATGACACATTTAAAAGATTAGTTTATTTTTATAAAGCCTTTTACACACACAAGGACAAAATAAGCGACACAGACTTCAGTCTTCTATAAAGTGGTTTGTTAATTATGCTCTTCTCTTTATCTTGATGTTTAGTGCTAATGTACACAGCAACTAGTCAAATGTTAATGAGAGATACTGTGCAGAATGGGGAAATGAATTGTGTAACTTGGAATAAACTCTCCGTCTATGTGAATATAACATTGCCCATTGACTGTCAGTCGTATTGTTTTCCCTCCGAAAATTGTAGCACAGACTGTTTCCCTTGACAACAATAATTCAACAGTTTAGATAAGTGCTAAACAATCCCGAACTTTAAATAAACCATGCCCGAGTCTGATAGGGTTTTGCCAACTGTTGCATGTGCTCTCTCAGTCGGGACTGCTACAGCATGGAAAACAGCGATTTTGGGGTCTCAGAGACCCCGATCAGGACAAATAGATACATTTTCTGACCTTTAACTATTTGGATTTGTGTAATGTTCAAAATCTTGGTGTGAACCAACACTGACAAGAATGTGTCTGGCCAATGATTCAGCTGCGCAGGAAGTTTTTTAACAGGGTATTGTTGAAGTTTATCCATGTGTGTATGTGTTTTGGAGCTTCCTGGCTGATATCATAAATATGCCAATGCACTCCACTGTTCCCCCGTTATCACAAAACCATTAAACCTTATACCTCCAACACCCAGCTTTCCTGCGTGTGTGTGTTTGCTCAAATGCTTTATTATCACCATTTCCTAAGGCTGTCTCCTTTGTGAAATATCGCTGTTGTCATAAGGTTCTTTTGGCTCCAATACACCAACAACTTTTTGTTGAAGATTTGTGGGTGGATAATTTACTGTGTGTATCCCACTACAGTGAAATGCAAACACTCAAATACCAAAATGCTGCCACACCTAATATGAGAAGCCATGTCATGAAGTCTATGTCACAGTTTCCCAATTTCCACATATGAATCTTAAAACAGGATTATTTTTTAACAGTGTACATTTCGTTAAAACAATTCTTGGATGTATACTGGTTGTCAAGTTTTGTTAAATGTACCTATTTTAATATTTAAATAATTAACTATTACGTTTCTTCCTATTAATCATCACAGATTGGTTTTCCTCATCTGCTGTATCCTTAAAGCATGTCATGATGAAGTAGGCCATTGCTGTGGACCTCATGCTCCAATTTTACTTCATTTTTTAAAATGTGTACTTTTTGGTTGGGGCCTGTGGATGGTGTCCTGTCCCTCTGGCCCCTCTGGCTGCGGGTCTGTTGATCCTATTGTCTTCTGCATCAACACTCGTGGTCTGGTGCATAAAGGGCATCTGGTTAGCAGCTTAGACTCTACAGCAGGCATGAAAAGCAGCCATCATAGCCCATTCGCTCACATCTGCTCAGTGGTGCGACAAGGACGTGGACTGAGTCTGGGTGACTGGGGGACAGGAGTTCAGTTCGCCCCACAGGCCCCAGAAGCAACAGACTCAACTGGACCGCACTGGACCCTCCGCTGTGCAAAGGTGACCATTTAGGCTCAGTTTGGCTTTACTTTTAATGCAGTAGCTTTTTGTGTCCAGATTTCTTTTATGTCTAAGATGGCTTGAATTGTTGAATGCGAGTCTGTTGGCGATATGTTTTGGCAATGGCATATCTGAGTCTTGCAGTAGTTTCCTGATCCTGTTTGTAAATGGTCAGTTCAGTCTAGTTTTGTTTATCAAGAAAATGTTAATTTGGAGAATATATTTTGTAACATCTTAATAACTTTATTGTGAAATCTCTGTATATAAAAAACAAAACTGCAAACGTATATGATTTATCAGGTTTATCACGTAAAATATTCTTGGACCGTCTTGTTTCTCCCTAATTCTCATTTGTCTTTCTTGTACACAGCTAACACACAAACATGGGAGACTGGAGCTTCTTGGGTAATATTTTGGAGGAAGTAAACGAACACTCCACTGTGATTGGCCGCGTTTGGCTGACAGTTCTTTTCATTTTCCGCATTTTAATTCTGGGCACGGCAGCAGAGTTTGTTTGGGGAGACGAGCAGTCTGATTACGTATGCAACACTCAGCAGCCAGGTTGCGAGAATGTGTGTTACGACGAAGCCTTTCCAATCTCCCATATCCGTCTATGGGTGTTACAAATCATTTTTGTGTCCACTCCTTCGCTCATATATGTTGGCCATGCTGTCCATTACATCCACATGGAGGAAAAGCGAAAGGAGCGTGAAGAAGTCGAGGTTAGCCACCAACAGGAAATTGGCGAAGAACGTCTTCCACTTCCAGATCAGGGAAGTGTTCGGACCACTAAGGAAACGAGCACGAAGAGTAGCAAAAAGTTCAGACTCGAGGGCACTCTGCTCTTCACCTACATATGCCATATCATCTTCAAAGCTCTTTTTGAAGTAGGCTTCGTTGTTGGACAGTACTTCCTTTACGGTTTCCGCATCCTGCCACTGTACAAGTGCAGTCGTTGGCCCTGCCCCAACACAGTAGACTGCTACGTCTCTCGGCCCACTGAAAAGACAATCTTTATCATTTTTATGCTTGCAGTTGCTTGCCTTTCACTGTTCCTCAACTTTGTGGAGATCAGCCACCTAGCCTTGAAGAAGATCCGATTTGTTTTCCACCGACCATCTCCAGCGCAGTTGGAGCCTCTTGGACCACCTGAGAGGAGCTTACCGTTTCTCCTGACCACTCCTGTTCAAAAAGCCAAGGGTTACAGACGCCTTGATGAGGAGAAGAAAGACGAGGTAGCGCACATATATCCACTAGCTGAGGTCGGTATGGAAGAGGGCCAGTTCTTCTCACCACAGCAGGAGAAGGAGAAAAAAAGGAGCCAGGATGTGGTTATGCCAACAGCTCCACCTGTAGAGGAGACAATTATATGCGATGAAGCTCAACCCTACTTCATTCAGGTCACAGAGACACTATCAGAGCTTCCACCAGAGCAGCCACTTCGGGAAGGAGATGAGGTAGACAGCATGAAGACTCCGACAGCTCTACCAGAAGTACTGGAGGAGCTTTCAGAAGGGGAAAGTGGGGAGGAAACGTATTTAATATCACTCGAGGAGAGTCTGGATATAGATCTAGGAGAACTGGTCTGTAAAGAGGTGAGTAAGGAAGAGTCAGCAAAGGAGAGTAGCTTGATAGATGACGTGCAAACGCAAGAAGGACATCTTTCAGGAGCTGAAGATGTGAAGGAAATTTCACAGGAAATTGGGGGAAAAGAGCTTAACACCTTTGAGGTCCAGGAGATGAGGGAAGAAGGGAGTTTACCTGATGTGGTTGACGGAAAGAAAGCAGCTGAGGCATCTGATGAAGAGAGGGAACATGAAATTGAGCCTTTTGTGAATGAGGACATTTTGGAAAAGGGGACAACTTTAGATGATTGTGATATTACCGGAGATCTTGATGTATCTAAAATATCTGAGGGGGAGCAAGAATCTGATGCTTTAGGGGAGCTTGCAGGGTCAAACTTATCTGAGATAGAGCCTGCTGGGGATGAAGTGGATATAGGAATAAACAAAGCTAAGGGAGGTGCAGAAGATCTAGAAGGGGATGGACTTCAACAAGATGTAGTAGACTCCGAAGTGGGCAAAGCTTTAGAGGAAATAGTAGATACTGGAAAGGGTGAATCTACTGAGGGTCTAGTGGATGCAGGGAGAAGTTGTGATTTAGAAGATGTATTACATACAGGCAAGGATAAAGATTTAGAAAATCTAAACGAAGTTAGCCCTTTTGATACTGCAGTCAATGAAGGCGTGTATGTTGACACTGAAGAGGTGGAAACATTGGAAAAGGAGGAGGTATCATTAAAGATAAAGGATCCAGAGGAGGTCCAAGTGTCTAGGGAGTGTGATGAGTCAGGGAAAAAAGAGGATTCTGTGGAAAGTGAAGGCCCAGAGGAGGAGTTTTCTGAAGAAATGAAGGCCATGGAGGCCACACAGGAGATGAGCGATGCTTCACTTGTAGCTCTGGAACTAGAAAAAACTGAGGAATCAAGATCATTAAGTCTCCTCAGCAAAGGTAGCAGTAGAGCCAGGTCAGATGATCTGACAATATGACAGAACAACAAGCAGAAACCTAACACAGAAAAATCATAAATTTCCTAAGTCTCACATTTTCAGGTGAATCATTATACAAGCATGTTTTCTTGATCAGGGTTTTCAAAATGTTATGAAATGGTCAAAGTATGATCATCCCCTTTCAGGTAAATCCCTTACTGGATGTATATACTTCATGTATAAAGGCCCATTATATTGTATGAGAAAAAACATGATGAACTTCATTGTTACCACCTAGGAGTTTTGGACACAAGTTTGAAAAGCCCTATTCTAGATGATACTTTTTTACACAAATTTGCAAATTCAAGTCAAAGGTACAATAAAACAAGGACAATCAATGATTTGTATATTATGGAAATAAAACTATTACAAACAATCTTCATTCTAAACGTATTAGCTTATTTCTGACATTGAAAGGACGCACTTTTCAAACATAATTGTAATATCCTTTTTAATCCTGCTTTTGAAATTGACCCTTTTTTATTGATTTAACCTATTGCACTGTAAATCCCATGCAAGATAATCATAGAGAGTGACATTCTGAATTTCTATCTGTCTATTGCTTTGACCAATTATGTTAATCTATGCATTTGCCTATTATTGTTTTATGAATATCCTGGGCCATACTAATTGTGCTGTTGTTAATATATCTTATCTACAATCAATTTGTTTACAGCATTTACATTCCTTTCCAGTAACATCTGGACTGCTGATACAAAGGTCATTAAAACAGAATATTGTAATTGAGAAATGGTAGGGTTTGAATGCAGGTAAACATGAATAATACTAATACTGTATCACAAAACAAATGTCTAATACCTGTTGGTTTTTTTTGAAGAGCCTAAATAAAGATAGCACACTGACTGATGACCAGTTGTACTGTACTGTATTCATATAAATCTTCACCTGAGCATTAACAATAACAATATCTGACATAAACTATTTTTTTTAAAGAACAATAAAATTGTATTTGCAGAAAAAATAATAAAGATACATGTAGTTGAATTCGACAAAAACTACACATTTATGACATCTAGTGGTCATGCACTTAAAAAATAACAACCAAAAGAAAATTACAGTACAAATCTTCTTCAAAAAACATGAAACAAAAAACATGAAATGTGTGTATTGTATATGTGTGTAACATGAAATCTGCTTTTTGTTCAGTATCAGTGTGATATTGTGGGTGTTTGCAACTTCTTCAGACATATATTTTGCACCTTGACACCAACAGGACAACAGTCATTTACAAAAGGAGTGTACAGTGTGTTTGTACAGTCACTGAAATAAAATGTTCCTTTTCTATGCTTTCTGTTTCTCTTTCCAGATGATAAAATATTTCTCTTTTTACATGAAGGAAGAATTTCATCTCGCCCTTTCTAGTAAATGACAGCTTCTTGTATACTCACAAGAAACACAAGCGCACTGAAGCGTGAAAGTAACACATACGTCAACTAAATGCCACACCTTTTTCCATTTGATCTATGTTGAAGCTTCTGTATCAAAATAAAATCCTTAAAAAAACACAAGCTATTAAACAATTTTGCTCACCCTCATTTTGACAATTATATTGTCTTTTTTGTTTGTTTTTTTTGCATATTTTACTTTTCATGTTTCTGATAAATGTGCTACATAAGCACACATCATTGAAAACATGATCTCGGTATGATACATTTCCTTAAATAATGTTTTCATGATAAAGTCCACACTTGGAAGCTGATCAGCTGCCCTTTTTTCCACTGTCTGTAAAGATTCAACAGTTCTACTCTTAACACACTGTGGACTAAAGCAAGGAATGAAAAAGTATGATCAAGTAGTGAAGCTTTTTTCTTATCACTGACCTTTGGAAGTGACTGCAAAATATGAACTAACCATCAAAATTGTTCAGAGCATCTTTCAGGCGCCGATCTTGATGTTTTCTGGTGACTCCTGACCTTCTCAACAGTGGAAATCTGATGAGATAGCATGTTTTTAACAATGAGTACTTTGCATCTCATCTTTTTCCTGTAATCTGTAATAACCTTTCTAAAATTATATTACATTTCAAGTGATAAGGCTGATTGCATTCAAACATTTCAGCGCTTTAAACCATCATCATTCTTCTAAACTCAAGTCATCAACCATTCAACCAGCTTGGGACTGTCCATAAACATGAAATATCAAATAGCAGAAAGAGTTACTCATTCAGTGTCTAGACAAGAAAAATTACAATGTATAATTTGCTCATAAGTTGCTTCAACTGCTCATAATTTATCTATGTTAGAACAGAGATGACCTTAAATATTATCAGCAGAAACAATGTGTGACTGTTTAACTGTATTGGAAGGACTATTATAATGTTGAAAGTGTCTAAAAGTGAAAGTGTTGTAATGTGTTTCTGTGTGGATACAAAGACATATGTTTGTATAACTGTCATTCAAAATAAAGCATAATTCATTTATAGGCTGATTTAGTAATCATTGCGACCTATAGAAATGTTTCCTTTGATCCCAGTGCATTCCTTAACCTGTTAGATAAAGTTGGGTTAAAATATATCTGAAAGGTTGTATGGTTTTATGGATGTAAAAATGAGAATGAGTGCTAAAGGAAACTGCTCAGAATGAAATGTGAGTCACATGACTAATTATGCATGACCATGAAACAGTAAATAACTGGCTATTATAAGCTTGCCATCTTCCTACTTCCTTGTAGATCAGACTAGGGATTAAAGTACATTTATTGTAAAACTAACTTTTGTTCATCACAAGTATAGATAATCTATTTATAATGTCATGTGCAGTTTCATGACTTTTAGAAATTATGCTGTATATTTTATATTTAGGCAAACACCGTGTCAGAGATGTGTAAGTATCGTCAAAACTTTTTACACATTTAAATGAAAGTGCTTGTTTAGGCTAATCAGTAATCAAAAGAGGAAGGTCTTGAAAAAACAAGCTGTATTTAGCTGCAGACAGCTCACATGTACTGTGGACTGACTCATTATGTTGTAAAATAACCAGTAAACAAAAATTAAGTTGTAATTCCTTTACTAAACAAACAGAGCAATAACATGACAGTAATATTTTACAATGAAATCACCAGCGCTCTGTCCGTCTCAACAGTGCCAAACACTGGGTAAATAATTCCAGCCTCTTTAAAATCTACGCTGAAGGTGTAGATATGCGTTTTTTTCTCTGCATCATAGAAAGAGACGTGGCCCTCTTCTATGTCCAGATAAACTCCTATTTTAGAGGGTGTTGGCAAGTCCAGTTTAGTGACCGGTTCAGTCAAAGCCATCAATGTTCCCAGCTGCAGACGCAGATTCCAGTACCCTGCTTTTGTGTTCATTGTGACATAGCCATTTCGAGGGGCTGATTCCTTCACAACTCCCACCCGCCACTCACATTTCTTCCTCACATCTACCTCCCAATAATGACGACCAGTGCCATAACCCTCTTTAGCTTGAACACATGTCCAACCATCAAATTTAGATCGCTTCCACTGATACCCATTCCAGGCATCAACACCCGTATATGTTTTTGCTCTCAATTTTTTTCCATCTTCAGAGACTAGGAGATCTGGGTTGGCTGTGTTTGGATCCAGAATTACATCAGCTTTAAGAACAAAAGAAAAAGGTATTGCATTGAATCTTGAGCTCTGTATCATTTACATGTATATCCCCTGATTAAGAAAGCTGCGGTTGTGTCAGTTGAGCTTACCTGTTGGTTTTGTAATCCAATTCCAAACTGAAAAAAAACAAAAGCAGCATTGGATTAAACAAGACAGATAACTGAAAGTCAGTAAATCTTAAGACAATTCCTTTGTTAGAAATGTGTAATCCAATTACTACTAAGAAAAAATACAGTAAGAAAACATCTTGATATAACCTTGTAGACATTTAAATGCAATTTCTATAATCATTCTCAAAAACAAAACCCTTAAGCAGCATGAAATGACGAGGTAAGCTAAGGGAGAAACCAAAGCAATCTTCACCTGGGTTTTTTGATCCCTGTTTACTCCTCACCCACTGTCTGGGAACTGAATCCTTTGAAAGAGAAATATTTTATCACACTAAATCTACAAGAAAAGGTTTATTCACCCGAGTATGGTCATTTATTAGTGCAATCAATGGTTTGTATTAAATAGTTTAATCATTTTTTACACTTTGTTATTCTTAGTTATATACCTATAGTGGCTCTATCATTGCGGTAGGCGGGTGGTTTCCTTTAGCTGCCTAAAACATGTTAAATAAAGTGCATGCACACATAATGAAAAGTCCCTTACACGGCTCTGGAGAGTAAATAAAGGCCTCCTGTGGAGAGTCCATGCGTGTTTGTAAAATAAATATCCATATTTCAAATGCAATAAACACTTTTCACTTCTGCTTCTGCTCACTTTAACTTCATTGTGTGATTATTGATGAGTGAGGAGAGAAACAAAACAAAACACCAAAAATCGCTGGAGGATTTCTATAGTTGCTAAGACTGATTTACCTTTGTTCCTACATTTTCCAGAGTATACTTCTATGCTTATTGTAATATGTTCAAATCTACCTCAGGACTGTCTGACTGTAACACACTCCATATCATCCTGTCCATTACTGGAAGTATGCTGGACTCTCCCTGCTTCCACTGTTGGTGAAGACTCCTCAATGTTTCTTCACATTCACCCTTTGGACGTACTGAGTTCTAGTCAACAGACAGAGAGATTGATGATACAGCTGATTTCATGTTGTGCACAGCGATAACATCCTGTGATTTCTATGGGCACAAACCTGTTTCATTTCTTTCAGTTCCCAAGACCATTCAGACAAGATTTTCTTTGCCTTTTTAAATTTCATTTCACTGTTTAACAACTCCCCAGAGGTCTGCGGTTTCTAAAGCAAACAAAAGATATAAAAGCAAAAAGGTAAACAAATACTATTTACTACTTTTAAATAACATAAGGTCTTATTGTCACCAGGCTTATGGTGACTTTGCTCCAGGGTGTTGAAAAAAAAATCTCCCATTAAAAGAAGAGACAATTTTATTGAATGAATGCTTTATGCTTTAAGGATATGTCTATAAAACAAATTCTTCATAAATAAAGTAAACTCAAACCTCTTGCTTGTCCATTTGTTTTGTCTGTATGTTCTCCACATCTTCAGCCCACTGCAAAATATAAGATGCCTGTTCTTCCTTGGTTCCTTTATTTGTAATTTTTCGCGTGCTCATAGAAATCTTGGACTATGGGCATAATGCAGATCATTTGAAACTTCTCTCAAACTCATGTTAAATTCTTATAATAATGCCAAATGTTTACCTGCACCACTCTGTTCAGTTCAGTAGCCAGTTCTCTGATGATGTGCTTTGACTTAACAAGAGATATGTCATCTTCCTGTTTAATACTTTTGGTGGGTGTTATTTTGAACTGCAAGGAAATGTTTACATATTTAATAAATGCCAGTGGCTTAATATCATTACTAATACTTTATATTGCATGTATACAGTATGTTTACCTGGCAACAGACCGTCTTGATTCTTTTGAAAAAATTCTGTTGAGAAGAATAAGGACATGCCAAAAAATATATATTTTACCAATCACAAAAACAAGCTGAAAGTAACACCAATGGATTTGGATATGATGTTTGCGATATACCTGCTGTGAATTCTTGGCACTCAGATAAGGCTTGATCATTGGAAATGATGCAGAAGCTCTTGCATTATTCTTTCTTTGTGGTGACTGGAGACCAGTGTCACTTGAGGTAATAGCAGTGTTTTTTTTCTCTGCAACGCCAACCACAAGAGAAAGTGAAAGTGTTTTTGCATTTAAAACAGAACTTTACACAAACAACACAGTGTACAAGAGTTATGTTAACGTTTCGACACCTTAAAACATTAAAACGTATATTTTAAATTGATTTGTTGCACTTTTCCAAATTCCTGCCATATAAGAAACCGTGTGAGAAAATGAAGATGAAGAAAAATCTCTGAAGCTGTTTGCCCCGCCCCCTAGAACTCCAAATATAAGATACGAAAGTTTAACAAAATGCATACCAGCTGCTGCAAATTCCATATTTCATGTATTGCATAATCCAGTAAATGCTCTCATGTACACATCTTTGACTGTCCCTGCAGTCGAAAGAAGGAAGATTGTGGTTGGTTGTTGTTTTACCTTTATACTCAAACTAGACTCCACCCCCATGAAATCAACCTCTAATGTTTCCCACAGTATATGATAAAGTTTGAAGTGTTGCCCTTCTATTGGCTATGTCTGTGATCTGTGGTATTATATTTTGTTTTGCATGCACCAGGTCTATTCTGTTGTCACTTGTGCATGTAAAAATGTAGAATTATTATAGAGGTACATGATCATCAGTAGAGAAAAAAACAACAACTCAAAGTATCTAGAGTCTACCTACTTCCTGTTAAAGGAATAGTTCCCTCAAAAATACAAATTCTGTCAACATTTACTTACCCTCAAGTAGTTCCAAACCTGTATGGATTTCTTTGTTCTGTCTAACACAAAGAAAGATATTTTGAAAAAAGTTTGAAACAGAAGTTTTATTTTTGAGGGAACTATTCCTTTAATCTAATGAATCCAGGCATACATGCTTTATTTGGTGTGTTAATCAACTTTTGCTTTTAAAGTTTTTGATGTTGCCCTAAGAAACCGTTCCTAGACCAGCGATTTGACTCGTTTTATTCTGCAGTGGAATCGAAAGTAAAAAATGTTTAATCGAAAGTAAAAGTTAGTGAAGTTACTATGTTTATATGGTGGAAAGAAACCAAGATACAGTCACATTACCTTATGTTATATCTCAGAAATACGATTTACGAGACTAAATATATGTAAAAGTATTTACATATAATTATTGTTTTATTCTGACAGGGACTTGTAAATCTTTATCAAGGTGTAACGTGTCTTTTACTGTGTCCTCTAGAGGGCAGTACCTACCGGCGCATGAAACCCTTTTACCCCATGAAGAAAAAACTCACAGACCACGGAAGTAGACTGGATAGTTGACGGTTTTGTTTATATTTTATTGCGAAAAAAGACTATTTTAATTTCTGTGATGGCGGAAAATGGCGAATTAATAATGGATTTAAAGTGTGTTAAAAATGTATCTAGATCAAGCATACGTTTTCCATCAGTCTTTGTTTATTCGTGGAGGATTCAGTCTGGTTTCTTAACAGCTAGCGATTGACCCGGTGAGTTTTTTAGTATTTAAGCGTCGTAATGTAATGTAATGTACGTAAAGTGTGTTAAATTCGTAAGATTCTTTAATTCATCGTCTGTTAAATCAAACCAGTATTGTCACATCACCATAATCTGTAATAGTGGGTGAACGTTTTAATGCAGTTACAGTGCTGTAGTAAAGTTTTCAACCACAATGCACTCTATGTACTACGACTGAGAATGTGTTACTGTTTTGTGCAGAGGTGCATATCTACGTTTGAATGATCGAGCACTGAAGACTTCACTTCACCATGGGCCACAGGAAGAGAGGTCACACTCATGCACCTAAAAGCCCTTCATCTTTGGACACACACTCGTCCAGCAATACTGATCATGAGCAGGGCATGAAGCACAGGATATGTATGGTGTCAGACTTCTTCTATCCAAACATGGGTGGTGTGGAGAGTCACATCTACCAGCTCTCACAGTGCCTCATAGAGAAGGGCCATAAGGTTGTGATAGCAACACATGCATATGGAGACCGTCGTGGGATTCGATACCTGACCAACGGACTGAAGGTGTATTACCTACCACTGCAGGTGTGTTTTACAATATATTACATTAGTCGAAAGCTTCATAAATATTACACTTATCACTCACATCCCTATGGCTTTTTCTTTCAAGGTCATGTATAATCAGTCCACAGCGACCACCTGCTTTCACAGTTTACCATTGCTCCGGTGTGTGTTTGTGCGTGAACGCATCACAATCGTGCACGCCCACAGCTCCTTCTCCGCGATGGCCCATGATGCTTTGTTCCATGCCAAGACTATGGGACTCAACACCGTGTTCACAGATCACTCTCTCTTTGGATTTGCGGACCTGAGCTCTGTACTGACCAATAAGCTGCTGACTGTCTCTCTGTGTGACACCAATCACATTGTGTGTGTGTCATACACTAGTAAAGAGAACACAGTACTGCGAGCCGCTCTTGACCCTGAAATCGTCTCTGTCATCCCTAATGCTGTCGACCCCACTGACTTCACCCCTGACCCCAGTCGCCGTGACAACAGCAAGATTACCATTGTGGTCATCAGTCGACTGGTTTACAGGAAAGGTAGGAAGAGGATGGTGTTTCTGTTTGCTATACAGAATAATGTATTGTTATACTTCTGTATGAGGGTAATGATATTTTTTTTTGAAAAAAGATAATATTAATGATCAAGTAAATGCCTAATTATTTGAATGCATGTAAGAGTAAGTCAAATTAAAAATAAAATTAGAAATATAACAATAATAATAAAATACTAATAATT
>JAUMHP010000057.1:7757994-7773221 GCA_032361065.1 Enteromius trimaculatus
ATATATACATTTTAAAAACAACTATAATAAAAACTAATGTCAAGCTACTTAAGCTTTTCTTTTCAAGAATTAAATTTTTAGGTATTTTTACAATTACGTTATCGGGACAGTTGTACTGTCACCCTAAATTGTTTTCCAAAAATTCTAAATAATATTTGTATTATAAACACTTTATAGTTATAGAGTCCATTTATTGAATTATAATTTTTATTAATTGTTTTTATTGAAGAGGTGTATTCTATATATGAATTGCATTAAAAAAAAAAAGAATTTAGGTAAAGAAAAACAGATCCAAAAAAGAAAAGAAAATAATAATAGCATCGTCTAATTGATCCTGTGATTTGATGTCTGTTTGTTTTGCAGGGATTGATTTACTAAGTGGAATCATTCCAGAATTATGTGGAAAGCACCCAGATCTCTTTTTTCTGATTGGTGGAGAAGGACCCAAAAGAATCATACTGGAAGAGGTTCGAGAAAAATATCAGCTTCATGACCGGTAAGAAAGTCATTGGCCTTTAGAAAGAATCTCTAGATGTGAGGCTGTAAACTTCTTTACTCTCCCTTATATTTATGCATATAAAGGGTTCGTCTGCTGGGAGCTCTGGATCATAAAGATGTGAGAGCTGTTCTTGTTCAGGGTCATATCTTTCTTAACACTTCTCTCACTGAGGCCTTCTGTATGGCCATAGTGGAGGGAGCCAGCTGTGGGCTGCAGGTATGTGGTTGTTTTCTATTAATATGTATGAATAAAATCACTTAATAGAAGTAAGACAGGTTGCAAGTGACATATAATATTGACTGCAAGTTGCACAATAGAATATTGTGTGACATAATGCTTAATATATGTTGGATGTACAATTATTAACTGGTTTATTTAAATGAAAATATTTCAAAGTAGACTACATGTAATTGGTCTTAATATCTAAATATCTACTGTGTGTGTACAGGTGGTGAGCACCCGTGTTGGAGGTATACCTGAGGTACTGCCTGACGAGTTGGTGACTCTGTGTGAACCATCAGTCCGTTCACTTTGTGATGGCTTGGAAACCGTAATTAAAAGAATACGCACAGGAAACGTGGCATCTCCTGCCACCATCCACCGCAAGGTCCGAACGCTGTACACTTGGAGAAATGTTGCAGAACGCACAGAAAAGGTACATTAAATATTTTTTTGGGATGTACACTAGCTTTCAACAACAAATACTAACTTTCATCAATAGAAAGTTTAAAAATAGCATTTAATTGAAATAGAAATTATTTGTAACATTCTAATTTTCTTCACTGTCACCTCTGATCAATGTAATGCTTCCCTGTTGATTTAAAAAAAGTGAATCTGACTGATCCCAAACTTTTGAACGGTAGTGTAATGTATTATTAAATGTGCCTACACTTTCTCTGCGTGTGTTTTAGGTGTATAATCGGGTGTGCAGGGAGCCCGTTTTGCCGTTGTCCGAGCGACTTCATAGACTGCGCTCTCATTGTGGTGCTGTGGCAGGCTCCATTTTCTCCTTTGTTGCTGTTATTACGTTCCTCTTCCTGCTTCTCCTGCAGTGGCTCCGCCCAGATCATCTGATCGATGTTGCTATAGACTCATCAGGTCCCCACAGCCGTATGGGACAGAAGCTTAGCAAGAAGAAAAGTAAAACACAAACTTGATTGTGTCCTAACTACTGATGTAACATAACCTCACACTGGTCTCATGATGGACTATGGTTCATCAAAACCTGTACTGACTACTGTTTACATTCCTGTATATAACCGTGACCTCAGGTGAAGAGAAAAGCTATCCTCAGCTACTCCTATAGTCCAGCGTCTGCTTTTGCACATTGAAAAGCTGCCTTTAACCAAACCCCAATCAGAAAATAGTCTGAACTTATTATTTTAAATAAATATTGCACAATAACGTCTAGATTTAAGATATACAGTACCAGCTTTTCCCTTATCACTTCTACATCTTTCTTCTAGTGGAGCTATGAAATGTAAGGTACATCATATCTGTTGATTTCATTTTAATCTGACATGGCTTGTTTATAACATTTCTTACTTAAGTTAACTGATGTTTTTTGTGAGTATTGTGAATGTGATAATGAACTCATTTAAAGTTTATACTACCTGAAGAGGGAGTGAATAAGAATTATTTTTGTTGACAAAATCTACAATAAACTTTTTAAACATATAAGTATTAAAGTATACATTCTTTCATTTTAAACGTGATATGGATGCGTTTGTGGGTGCCGTTCGGATTTTGTCCATGCAATAACACAAAATCAGCAGAATTTTACTCTAAATGTGCAAATGTTGAGTATAAGTTATAGTTGGTAGGTTATGGTGAAGTAGTTGTGTTCTAGATAACCGTCAGCGTCTCTCTGGATCAGGAATCTTATGCTAACACCCAAACAGGGCAGATAATGCACACCCTCACCCATTCAAGGCTAAAAGCAGGAGCCGTTAACAAACACTTATCGGCCGTTCTGACTGCTTTCACACACATGCACATTCAATAGCAAACAGCTGGGACGGTCCTGTTCCTGCATAACACTGCATGCAAATCATGTTTCTTGGAGTGGCAGATACTGTATCACCAATTACATTTGCAATTACATTGTCTTAGGTTCATGGATTGTTTTATTTTTTGGTCTTTTTAGTTTTTTTTATGCTTGCTGCATATGCAAAATCATATGTTTTTGAGGTTGTAGATCAGAGTTTGTATTTTTACAAACATTGGCTTGACTATTTATGTTTATTCTCCGAATTGGCTTGACTTTCTGTAACAAAAATTAAATTTATTTTATTGACTGAGAATCTGAATTAGCTTGGCTTTATGTAACAAAAACGCATTTATTTCATTGATTTATTCTCTGAAACTGTTTAGAGGGTTTTGTATGTGTATGTTTTTGACTTGTTTTGAAGGTGTGTTTATACGGGGGATGTTCACCTCACGTTTGAGGAGACGGGGGTGCAGCCACATATCACTGATAACGGTGGGAGGTGCATTCTTGCCAAGGGGGGTTCTTGTTTCTCTGAAGGCCATATAAACTCTGAAGAGTTTCTCTCTGCTCCATTATCTCAATTGTTCTCTTCCTGCGAGGTCTCTGAGAATTCTTGTGGAATTTAAAAATGGCTCTGGTTCATGCTGAAGTGAGCATTTGGAGTAAACCATGGGATCACAGGGTTCAGTTGTACGGAGGACATGTGTGTAATACACTGATGGCAGGTAAGTTTTCATCCTCTAGCTCTGTTATTGTCTCGCTTCCTGAATGTTATTAGTAGTCAGATCAACAATGTTCACCATCCACAATCATTACATTTTTTTATGTGATATCTGTTTGCCTTGTTTGTTTTGGTTTTGAATTACTTTATTCAAATTTATTTAAAAAAGAATGAATTGTGTATAGGTTTACTTGGCTGTACTTTGGGGAAGAAATAGTCTCCGGATGTTTGCAAATTTGACCCCTTATTGAGGTCAGAGTTGTGATTCAGTGGGCTATGCAATGCTCAAAACATGTACTAACCATTGGCTTTCAAATTTAACATTTTGCCCTGGGACATTTTCCAATTCCAGTCCCCCCAACTCACCAATTTTCCTAAAAAAAAAAAAAAAAAATGCTAATACTATTGGAAAAATCCCTTTAATTATTAAAAGATTAAAATTATTAAGAAACAGGATGTTTATTTATGCAGAATATTTCATACAAAATGGTAACGTAAAGTGCCTTATATTAAAATTATATAAAAAAATGCATAAGAAATAACAATACAAATGCTATTTTTTATACATATTCTTAAAGGGCTAGTAAAATAAACATTTTGTCATCATTAAAACAAATTGTTCCAAACCTGTACTATTTTCTTCTGTTAAACACAAAAAAGACATTTTGAAGAATGTTGGTAACCAAACATTTGATGGTAAGCTTTGATTTCAATATTATTGGAAAAAATAATAAGGAAGTCAATGGTGTCAACTGTTTGAGTTAATGCTGAAATATTTAGTTTTAATAATTTACATAAAACGACAAAAGTGCATATGACACAATTTCATTTTCTTCATTTATATATCCATATAAATGTCTCTATTTTATTAGGTTCCTGGGATGACAGAACACCTCTACATGATGCTGCTTTGCAAGGAAGATTGCTGCCACTGCGAAGACTGCTTTCTCAGGTACCGATGCAAGAAACACTAGCACAACATTTCCCGAACAGAACAGTTAACAACAGTATCTTAAATATGTATTATAACATCAGTCCTTAAAAACAGACTTTGTATGATCAGAATACTACTTGTTATGAATAAAGGGAATTCATGTCTATGTTTGCATGTGTACAGGGGTACAATGTGGGAATGGCTACATTAGATGGAATAACACCACTGCATGAAGCATGTGTTGGAGGCCATTTCACCTGTGCTAAACTTCTCCTGGAACACGGTGCTGATGTATGTATATACCTATCCCTTTACTTACAGTATCTCCCTTTATGTTGCTCATTGCTTCTCCATAAACATGCATTAATGGCTAACGTATACATGCATTCAGGCCAACGCTGTCTCTTTTGATGGAGCCACTCCTCTCTTCAGTGCATGCTGTAGTGGAAACCCTGCCCTCGTCAGCCTCATTCTGCTCTACAGCTCTGTCCACCATCCAGCTCATCTGCAGAGCTCACCTCTCCATGAAGCAGCAAAGAGAGGTATGTGTGATGATTTGTGTGAAGTTGCAGTGCACTGGAAACATTGGGATACCAGTAAACCGGATGTCTTTGTGTATATGTTTCAGGTCACACAGCATGCGTTGAACTGCTGCTGTCTCATGGTGTGAATGTGGACATGGAGGTTCCCAGCATAGGAACAGCGCTGTTCTGTGCATGTGAATCCAAGGCAACAGAATGTGTACAGAGCCTGCTGATCTCAGGTCAGAATCACACACACAACTCATAATGGGTTAATACATGCATTTTTAGGGCCATATAATTTTTAGTCATGCATTTTTATATTGTTTAGCTTCTTTCAGTGTATATTT
Source organism: Enteromius trimaculatus (assembly GCA_032361065.1). Classification (NCBI taxonomy): domain Eukaryota; kingdom Metazoa; phylum Chordata; class Actinopteri; order Cypriniformes; family Cyprinidae; genus Enteromius; species Enteromius trimaculatus. Next base: position 7,763,010 of record JAUMHP010000057.1, read on the forward strand.
TTAGTTTTAGTAATTTTATATTTAAGAAGCTTTATATTATTTTTTTTTTACAGCTTGTAACTTGCAATAATTTTTCATATTAGTTCAGTTTTAGTTTTAGTAAGTTTAGCATTAAACAAACATTATCAACAATGTCTATGTATTTGTAATTTTTAGGTTTTGATTAAATGTATGACATTCTGAACAGGCAGTGCAAACAGACACGTACAGTAAATACAGTGCTGGATGTACACGAATCTTGAAGTATGCATATAATAAGTTAAATTACTGAATAGATTATTAAAAAGCAACAGTAGCAGCAAATTAGAGATGATCAAAGCTCTCAGTGTTTTAGTTAATAACAAAACTGCAGAAGAGAATAGGTTTTTTTTTTCGTTTTCAATACTGTAATGAAAATTTGAAAGGAAATTTTAACGCTGCTTTTTGTTTCTCTCCAGGTGCTGATGTGCAATGTGGGCGGGGTCTTGACACACCTCTACATGCTGCAACGAGGGTGGGCGGGACTAAAGAGGTAGAGCTATTGCTAGAGCATGGGGCCAATCGTACCTCAAGGAACTTTGAAGGAAAGAAAGCTCTGGAGCTGACAACAGATCAGAGCATCAAACATCTCTTGCAGGCTACAGGTAAATGAAAACAGAATATCATATGAAAACTCAGTGTGCCCCTGTGTGCTGCGATACTGATTTTGGCTTGGTTCTGCAGGTCCGTGCTCCCTGGCTCAGCTGTGCAGATGGTGTATTCGACGTTCCCTGGGACAAAAAGGACTGAACAAATCCAAAAAGCTTTGCTTACCGCATATTCTACACAATTATCTCCTCTATCATTAAAACACCCATAAACATCGCCTGTGTAGTGTCCAAACATGGTTCACATGGTAATCTTGTTCTTTTTTAATAAAAATTTGTTCACATTTTTATCTGTAAATAATCTTTCTTTTTTATTGTAAAAGTGAATCCCTTTTTTTTTTTTTTTTTTGGTAATGAATATTTTTAGACATTCAAAAACTAAGTTGTTCAATTTAATATATGACTATATGCAAACAAACACACGCACCTTGGGCTTCCATATGTAATGGGGACATTTCATTGTTGTACATTTCTATACTGTACAAACTATATTTTCTATCCCATTACATTAACACTAACCTTAAACCTACAACATACACATGAAAAAAATGCTTGTGTAAAGCCTTTTTTGCTTTTTTTCCTCAATTTTCTCTCCACAAGGTCACATTTTACTGGTACTATTATATATTGGGGGGCACATATGTCTACATGCGCACATGAACACGTATTATGCCTACTAATTCAGACAGAGTGAAAATTTGACTAAACGGATTATTACATTTATTTTTTAAATGTCGAGCATCGCCTGAACTAACCAGCAGGTGGCACCTTTATACCATTTTACATTAAACTAATTTTATAGGATTGTGATAAATCATCAGTTTACAAGTGCTTTGTATGTTAGTTTTTCATGCATTGTAGTGTCAATACAAAATACAAAAAAAAAAAAAAAAAATCTGTCTGTCTATCTATCTGACTGTCTGACTGAACATATGCTGAGGATATTCCCTCTCGAGAAAGATTATGGCACTCCTACGATGCAGACGCGCAGAAGACTGCGTGTGTGTGTGTGTGTTTGCGCGCGCGTGTGTGTGTACTCGGTCACGGGGAATCCGTGGGAGCGCAAACTCCGCCCACGCCACGAACATCTCCAGCGGTGAGAGCGTGGGGGGGTTTGCCTCGCTCTCGGAGCACGGGCTGCAATGAACACGCCGCCACAAAGCTGCTCCTGACCATGTAACAGGACTGCAGTTCACAGGATAATCACGGGATATTCACGAGCGAACGCTGCGGCAGGTAGGACATCAGTTTATATCCTGGTGTGCTTCATGTATGCGGCTTTACGGTGAGATGGACGCAGGAACTTCAGTGCTCCCATTCGGTCTCCTCTTCAACTGTCTGTTTCTTTTTTATACATCGGTTACATCACCCTAAAACAGCCTAAACCCCACAAAAGTCAGTGTCAGAGGATATTCCCTACCATGTTTTAACGCTGTTTTTGGCATTACATATAATGTCGTCTCACCAGGTGTTTGAACAGGTGCAATGCAGCAGAGCATTTTTCTATTTATCGAGGTAGCCTGAAGTCGTTTTCATGTCTTTGTATAGGCAATTTTGTAAAAGTTTAAAAGTGTCACCACGGTTTAATGCGTGTTGTTTATCGCAAGTATTATGTGAGGCTAGGTGTCCCACTTTTTTAGGGTAGGTTTATTCTTGAAAGTCAATTTCTGTGAAAATAAATGCCTTAAAGTCTTGGGGACAAAATGTCTTATGTGTCTCATTATGGTCCTGTGTTCACCTGACTGCTGCTGAGAACGGATGATAATATTGACAATTTTTTTGTAGTAATTCACAAATTTAAATTTATTTACCTAATTTAGTTTTAGAACAACACACAAGCCTTTTTGCAAATATATGATGATAACTAATATACGTGATATTATATAATTCATAGCTAACACTCCTTTGTACTGTGATTATTGTAGTCAGCAAGATGCTCTCTAACATGATTACACAGCTTTATGCACTTGCCATATGTGTGCTATGTTTATCTTTTAGTATGATTTAGTATCCAGTGCTATTATGACGTTTTGAATGGCAAACCGGCCCACTAGTAAGGTGTTGCCTGTAAACTATCATCTGTATAATTTGGTCTACTACACCCCTTTATTATTTAGAAACACAATTTCTGTTAAAGCTGTTAGATAATCACACTGAGATCCAGAGCAGACGTCCTACTGATGTACAGATTATACTCTGGCTACACACACGGGTGGAAGAATGCTGGTGGAAGTTATACACACAGATTTGAGTCCTAATTATTTGCTTATCACAGTGATGACACGCAGTGACGGCAAAAAATGCCTCTTGGAATTTAACCTTTTGCCACATGATGATCGGTAACTGTTTAAGATCTGATGTGTCATCTTTTGTTTACTATGGGCAACAAAATACAGTAAATAACTGTTTTCCGAAGCTTTAGCTATTTATACCCGAGTGAGAAATGATCAAGATAAGAGGCAGCTGGAGGCACAGCACATCACTTTGACTGGGGAACATTTTATTGCTCAGATGTTCATACTCTTTCATAGCTCTGGACAGTTATTTATGTTTAATGAAAGAACCAGATATTCCTTCTAACACAAGCAAAACGCTAGTAAGACACTATTGAGCATACAATAAGAGCTAGATTGTTATCAGTGTGTGTATTTGAAGTGGAATTTTACCCCCGTAAGTGTCTATAATATTTGTAATGGAGTGACTGATACACACAGAAGATGTATTATATCGTCCCTATATAAGAAAGAGAACAAATCATTAACTATACAGACAGGAGACATGAGTGGCAGCTGGGCCATAACAACTAAATCAATTTCATTACAAAGGCTGAAAGCAATCCCCTCAAAACTTTAAGGCCTTTTTGTAATTTTAATGGGCACAGGTCCTGAAAAAAGCGAATGTGGGTTGAAAAGTTAAATCAGGATCACAGATAGACCAAGGCCTGCCATGTTCAGACAGTAGACTACAGTACATACAGTGCTCTAACTGCACAGATCGTTGTACTTTTAACACTCTTACTCATACTTTACATAATTGACCTTTCGTATTGATTAGTGTATATGTGTGTTTAAATAAGATGCATGCATTAAAGATTCAAAAGGGGCACAGCTGGAGAGAAGGACAGCAGTACATTACATTGCATGTCGTTAGTCCATTAGTCCGTGTTATACTTCATAATTGGTCTGAATGTGTGTAGAGGGACATCATTTCATTTATATCTACCCCATTGCAAACATGTTAAACTATATGAACCATATATTTTGAAATAGTGTTAATTTTGTGATTTTAAAAAGTTGTTCCTCTTTATGTAAGTTTGTACGACATTATACTTATATATATACATACTAAACTACCCAAGACCCATTTTTGTCTTGCTAATCTGCATTTCATAGCTTTTTGTCCCTTTTATATTATGCTAATACAGCCTCTCTGCAAGGCATAAAACATGTATGAGTCTAATCTCCATTAAGCCAGGTGTTGTTGGTGAATGTGTCTCCATCATTAAATGAGTAATTACTGAGCTGAGAGCTGGACTGGCAAATTGTTGACTTGCTCTTTTGAGATTTATGCACTGAACTACATTTCCCATGGTTCCTGCAGCATGTTTGTCATCTTTAATGTTGCTTTCAGGTCATGTCGGGATGATCATATTTGCACATGAATGGCATCACACTGTCTTAATTACCAGAGGGTTAAACTAACTTTCATGCATTCAGCATACTGTTGATGAAAAATACAAATATTTTATTAAGTGACAGGCGTGTAACTACATTTCAGCATGAGAAAGATCAAATGCACAGATAAAGAACCAATTTTAAATCTAATGTGCTTCCAGTGCTCTTTATTAGGTTGCAAAGAGCGGAAAAGCTTCCTGTGTGTTGTTGTTAAGTGAAAAAGAGATAAACAAATATGAAGCCCTATCCATTTTCCCAACAATCTGAACTCGCATCACACCGTAATGATGACTTCTGAACTAGTAAATAGGAATTTCCCTGGGGGACTTGAAGGCAGCATTATTCCTCTCTGGTGTCTTAATATTCACTAAAGCCTGAGGTACCAATGAATTAACAGTGCTGTGGGTGTTGTTGTGTCTTTTTAATTAGTCCAGGTATATGGCTGTGTGGAATGTATTTATTGCTGTTTAGGTTTAGTTTTCCCATGAAAATTTAAATTTGAATAGAAACGCATTTTCACCTTCCTGTTATTTCAAGTCCCAATGACTTTGGTCACAAAAGATGGAGGCATGGATGCTATCAAGTTGCTGTTAAGTTTTTCACTTTCATTGAAAAAGAGCAGTGTGAACTTTTATTTAAGCCTCTCATTTTGTGTTCCACGGATGAAGGAAAGCGATAAAGGTTAGTGAGGGTGAATAAGTGGTATCCCAATTATTAGTGGAATATTTTCACCCCTACCCCTTGAGACTTAAGGGACAAGCAGAAGGGATACATAATAGAATTGGGATTTGGCCTTAAAACATTCTACTGTTCAGAACTTATTATGATTTTTTTTTTTTAGAAATAAATACTTTTATTCAACAATGATGCATTAAGTTGTATTAACCTTTTGTAGTATATAATATATTTAAAATGTGTTTATTAAAATGCTGTCTTTGTTAATTTTATATTCAATTAAAAAATCAATTAAAAAAAATGTATCATTGCTTCCTCAAACAAATGATGCAGCAAAACATGTTCATGTTCACCGTTGATAATGATTTGATAATGATAATGATAAGAGATTATGACACTGAAAACTATAAAAGCTTGTTTTCGCCACTGAAAAAAAGGTTATTGCAATTGCCATTTTTCTCAGATTTCCAAGTTATAAAGTCAGAATTTCAACTTAATATCTTGGATTTTGGACTTTATATCTCACAATTGTAATATAAAGTCATAATTGCGAGTTATAAAGTCTAATTTTGAGCGGGGAAAAAATACTGATATGTTCTTAGAATTGCGCGTTTATATCTTACGATTCTTACTTTATAACTCACAATTCTGAGTTTATAACTATTCTGACTTCATATCCCACAATTCTGAGAAAATAAGCTAGAATTGTGAGAAGTCATAATAACCTTTTTTATTCAGTAGCGGAAACAGGCTTCCATTTCCCCCAAAAAAAAATAATAATAATATCAGCCTTGCTCCACAGAAATGATTAATTTTTAACATATGGATAACTGTTTTTTAAATTGCAATAGTTTACAAAATTCTTGTCTTTACTGTATTTTTGATCAAATAAATACAACCATGGTGAGACTTATTTCACGAACATTAAAAGTTATACTGGCCTCTGACTTTTGAACAGCACTGTATAGTGTATAACAAAATTAGAGAGCTGTGTGTTGGAGTATGTTTATACAGGGCTTTGTGTACACTAATGTGTGTGCTTAGGGTGGGATCCAGGGAGTTACCGCACCTTTTGTAACCCTGTAATTTTTATTTTTTTTTTATTAAAGCAGCTCAGCACTATACATCTTGCTCAGGAGTTTTATAATGAACATGACAACCTTCAGACTCAAACACATACTAACAACTGCCTGACCGTGATGGCAGTAAGAGGGAGAAGAGTTTTTTTTTTTTTAATTAGTGCTGCTAGACATTGCTGGCCCATGCTGTCCTTTTCCTCAGCGGTGAAACTGAAGTTACACTTTTTAAAGATCATGGAGTTTGTGTGTGTGCGCTTTTGTGTGTGCCTGTATACAGTTCTCGCATGAGAAATTTGCATTAATTTTGCTCCACGTCTTCCTGGTGAGTCAGACACTTAATGGAACAAGAACCTCACAACGGCACAAACATACACACAGGCAGTTCAGCTTAAAGCAATTCTTGTGCTGTGACATTACAAATAATTTGTCACCTGTGTGTGACACATTGACGTACGGCAGGCACATTTCTAAGTGTAAATGATGGTGTGAAAAACAGCTTTTGAAGCTTCTGATTATGTAGGCTGGCCCGTCAGACATGGTGTATCAGATTCTGCCAGACAGACAACAGAATATAGGCAAGCAAGTCATGCCCACACACACACTGGAATGCATATTTTCTGTCCTCCCCATTTGTTACTCACTACTGATTTTAAACAAACCGGGAAAAAAAGATAAAATGGCATACATGCAGTAACTGCTATGTATTCCCACATCCCAGATCATGTACACAGACTGTGCTGGGTGTTGGATATGACCCAAAAATCAGTGCTTCAAACAGGAAGTTAAAGTCGGCCACAGATCCAAGCCAGTACAATGCTTTTTTTGATGATTTGATGATTCGTATGATATCATCATAGGATAGAACCTTTTTAACCCAATCAACTTCACTGTTTTGACTGTGTCCAACAATTAAAATCATATAGGAATTTTAAAAGAATGACATGCATAAACTTATTTTATAATAATAATAAAAATGGCTATTGACAATATTATAATAATCCTAATAATTTAATAATGTAATATACATTATAAATTGAAGTAACGAATATAAATACGTGGTTACTGACACACAATGGTTAAATAAAATAAATAAACAATTAATGAATATATAGTTTTGTTTGCAAATATCATATTAATATATGATATAACAAAATATTGATAAATAAACTTATTGACATAAATTTCTCATGCACGATTTTCACATAACCAGGAAGAGAATTATACATTATAGTGTTGAATGCATTTGCTAGGTTGAAAAATTTAGCACTCATGACTGAACCTCTTAGAAAAAAATCTTTAATTTGCAGAATAGAAATTCACTTTCTGATGTATTTTTATTTTATTAGAACATAGTTTCATTATTTAATAGACTTCAAGCTCTATTATCTACCCTATTTGTGGAAAGTGTCAGCTATTAATGTAAAGGTTATAGGTTCGGTCCCAAGCGTGCCTGATGTACAGTGATTACTGTCCTGTTCTATTACTCTTGTGCTCTTGAGCGAGCCACTTCACCCCAGACTGCCGCTGGCAGACTGCCACTGTGATTAGTGTATTGTCACTTTAGATAAAAACCTAAATGATGACTTAGCTGTATCGGTTTGGCTGGTCTTTCACTGACATCTGGACTGTCAGTCTATTCACAAAGCAGTTAACAAAGATCTACATAATCCATAATGTAATCTATCATGTTGAATCACATAAAAACTTTTTTTTGCTTTTAAATTATTATTATATATAATTTTGGGTTTCTATTCATATGTGATTCATTTAATTTAGATGTATGTATTATAGTTTAAAGGTTTTTAACAATAGGGTTTTCTTTCATATCATTTCTCTTTGACCATCTCTTTCTCTGACCCTTTGGTTTCAGTAGAGCATTTCTTCTACTTGGAACATCTTGTTTTATGTCTTAACATTTATTGAACTCTTTTGATTACAACTAAGGTGACTCATGACTCACTTTATACAAGAAAGATGAGACCTAAAATACACTGATTGATCACTGATGGTTTTTATATGGATGTTATGCTTGCAGGCATTCAGCAGGTGAAAAGGTTAACAATGCACTGACCAATAGGATCAGAAGACCTGCCACAATTGCCAAGAGATGATTGTTATCGTCCGGAAATCCAGGCAGATGACCTTTTTGGGGATGTAATGATGAACTGATGCAATCCTTCATTCTGACTGAGGATTCTAGCTGCATTCATGAAGCATAATTGTTATTGGTTTGTGGCCCGTTTGATTGGCTGAGTCTTCCTGGAGCTCTGTGAGCAGTTCTTTAGATGGTCATGGCGAAGACGACCGATTCCCTTAATCTGTCCTTCCTCCTGGAGCATGAAAGGCAGATGATCTTGAATGTTCTCCAGAAAGACGAGAAACTTCGCAAACGAGAAGAGAAGCGCATCAGGTAGCATCTTCAACACACATAATTTCACCACAAGCAGTCATTTTCTTTAAATACACACACACTTGCATATATGGGTAGTTGACTTATCAATATATGGTGTGACGGAAACAAGTGAAGATATACCTCTTTCATGCTGTTTGTATCTCTAATAACGAAGATACAATTTTCTCATGTAATTTGTGTTTGTTTTGCATTTTTGCTATGTCACACCATGAGACAGTCCAATTCTTTTTGTCAACTACCCATATATATATATATAAGCATATTGCACAAAAAAATAGGGTTTATGAATGAACAAACAATTCCAATTAGGTTGCATACATTTTTTTACAAGGTTTTATAAACAAACAAACAAAAAAAACAACAACAACTACAAGACTACTGTAAGTAATTTATAAAACAGATTTGAGCACATAGTGGTGGACTAAATATTTAGGTAAAAATGCTCAAAATGTAGTGACTTGAATGCATGAATCGTTTTTTAAAATCAGCAAATTTGACAAGCATCTGAATAAACCAATTCACTAGAATGAATCACTTTCTACGAGCATATACTGTATGTCAGTGAAAGCAACAAAAAAACGCCCTGTGGCATTGAAAATGTCTTTTTGAAACGTGTTGAAAGCAGCAGACCTGCTATAGTTAATTTATAGGGTGAACAGATTTAGTTATTCCCCAACAGTGATGCCAGTTGTGCCTCTACAGGAAACTGAAAAATGAGCTTGTGGAGCTGAAGCGAGCCGGGCGGCGTAGTTCAGCGGATCAGCGTGAGTGTGCAGTATGTCTGCGTGCTCTGGGTCTCATCCTGCAGAGGGGTAATGTGTGCACCAACTGTCATCGGCGCATCTGCAACTTCTGCACTGCTACGCCTCCAGACAGCAACTGCAAATGCACCGTGTGTGCGAAGACTGCGTGAGTCGCACACAACATCCATGCACACTCTGGTCTGTAATGGTGAATAGACACCATGAAATTGATGGGTTTAGTCCATATTCTGCCCCAGCTTTTTGTTTCTGTAGGAGTTCTTAGGCTCTATAATAGGTGAACCAATTAGGCTGTGATTGGCACTTCTCTAATTGGCGCTTACGCTGTGTTGTGTGTGTTTGACTGGCTGATTTAGAGAGCTGAAGGTGGTTACAGGAGAATGGTTTCTGGAAGAAAGATTCAAGAGGTTTCAACATGCCAGCACTACCAGCAGTGATGTAGTCAAACAGTCAATCCTCAGCAGTCCTCCAGGTGAGACCAAATCAGAGTTGATGTCAACACAGACATTCGTCAAACAGTGCCAGTCAATGTTGCCATACATACACACTGTCAGCCCTGACCTAATGGAAGATTTTCCACTCTGGGCTTTTTTTTAATGATTTGAGCTAGAATAGTTATACAGTGGGTACGGAAAGTATTCAGACCCCCTTAAATTTTTCATACACTGTTATATTGCAGCCATTTGCTAAAATCATTTAAGTTAATTTTTTTCCCTCATTAATATACACACAGCGAACCATATTGACAGAAAAACACTGAATTGTTGACATTTTTGCTAAATTTTTGCTTCAGACCCTTCGCTCAGTATTTAGTAGAAGCACCCTTTTGATCGAATACAGCCATGAATCTTTTTGGGAAAGAAAAAAGTTTTTCACACCTGGATTTGGGGATCCTCTGCCATTCCTTCTTGCAGATCCTCTCCAGTTCTGTCAGGTTGGATGGTAAATGTTGGTGGACAGCCATTTTTAGATCTCTCCAGAGAT
>JAUMHP010000057.1:7773321-7785067 GCA_032361065.1 Enteromius trimaculatus
TCCCACAACATGATGCTGCCACCACCATGCTTCACTGTTGGTACTGTACTGGACAGGTGATGAGCAGTGCCTGGTTTTCTCCACACATACCGCTTAGAATTAAGGTAGTTCCTTTGACCTCATGATTGTCATTTGCTCTGACATGCATTGTGAGCTGTAAGGTCTTATATAGACAGGTGTGTGGCTTTTCCAATCAAGTCCAATCAGTATAATCAAACAAAGCTGGACTCAAATGAAGGTGTAGAAAATCTCAAGGATGATCAGAAGAAATGGACAGCACCTGAGTTAAATATATGAGTGTCACATTCAATGACAAAGCTGAATATTTAGGACCATGTGATATTTCAGTTTGTTTTAATAAATCTGCAAAAATCTCAACAATTCTGTGTTTTTCTGTCAATATGGGGCGCTGTGTGTACATTAATGAGGGAAAAATGAACTTAAATGATTTTAGCAAATGGCTGCAATATAACAAAGAGTGAAAGATTTAAGGGGGTCTGAATACTTTCCGTACCCACTGTATGTTTCAGTATATGGATAGGTCAGAAATAAAATTGGATCATGTCCAATGGTGTGACATAGCAAAACTGTAGAAAAAAAACAACTTAAAAATAACAAATATTTCTTCATTCGTAGAGTTACAAATAGCATGAGAGAGTTCTTCAGTGTTTGTTGTTGTTTTTTCTTGTATTGCAACATTGAACACATTTATGTGCCAACTACCCATATACAAAAATACGTATTATCACTGTTTTTGCGTGTTCAGTTTAAAAGCATCTTTGACAATAAAAAAAATTATGATCAGTTTTGCATTGATTTAATAGTCAAGTTATAGTGATTTCAAAGTGAGTCTTGCCAACCAAAAATATTACGGCGAAATTTTCCATTTCAGACAAAATATTTTTGACAGATGGAATCATTGACCAAAACAATGGAGTTTAATTAGTGCTTTTCTAATTATGTGATTTACTCAACCTCCAGCTATCCAAGAGCTTTGTTTTGACAAGTTTAATTCTCTGTCAGAACAGATTTGGAGAAATTAAGCATCTCATTCTCACAAAAGTATCCTCTACAGTAAATGGGTGCCGTCAGAGTGAGAGTCAAAACATGATAAACGCTTTGCAATAATCTACAAGTGATGCACACGACTCGTCCATCAATCAACAACAAAAAACTGCCTGTTTTTAATAAACAAATCCATCACGACATTTTTATGAGTCTTCTATATATACATGCTCAAAATACCATGCTATTTTTTTTTATTATTATTATTATTAATATCTGTTTTTGTTTATGGAGATGGAGGCTCTGCTCACAGATCATCAGAGATGGAGAGATCGTCCACACCACAGCCTGAGAGATCAGCTACGCCCCAATCCCAGAAAAGCACAGGGAAGAACAGGAAAGGGTGAGGGGCATCATTTACAGTCCATTGAGTCAGCTATGCTTGAAATCACTTACTGTGATACGGTTCCTGCAGTTAATACTATTTGCCCTTTTACACTTTCTTCTGTATGCCTGGAACATTTGCTAACATGTAACAGTGTAAACGCTGCATCCCATAATACAATGCAACCATGTACAATATGAAAAATTAGCCAACAGTAATAAACACCATGATTCTGAACATGTCGTATACTATCGCCTCGTGCTGTTTGAAATAATCCAACTGTTCCACATATTGATTTGAAAAAACTATAGGTGGTATAAACTTGAGTGCAGTAAGATGGTATTTCATTGTGTGCCAGCATGTGTCTGCTCATTAAGACAGTCTGAGTCTCACTCTCATTAAGCGTCTGTGTTTTAGGAAGAGAACGATTGCAGCTGAATCATCAGGGTTACCAACAGTACCCAATAACATGAGAGCACAAATGGTGAAAACACCAACCCAGACGGAGACAAGAAACAGGGTAACACATGATCACACAATTGCATTCCTATATACAGATTTGCGTGCATGACAAGAAGCAGTTGTTTAGTGTCTGTATGCGTGCGTGTGTTTATTCAGCCGGATGGGGCAGAGAGCGTGTCTAGTATACAAAGCAGTGACAGCATCCCTGAAAAGATGGCGGATGGGCGGAGACAAATGGATTCAAGCACACCCTCTATCGCCGTATCCAGAGCCTCCCTCTCATCAGGTATCACCATGGCAACAACTCGACATATTTACTATTCCTGCCAATGACACCAATAATGACATCTACCCTCAAAACTGTCCTCATATAGAGTACGATATTGTAAGGCTGCCTCTGGGCCCTCCTTAAGCAATATCTACTCTTACAATATCTTACTCTTTATAGCTTTATTATTATTATTATTTTTTTTTTCATTATTACTACTATTATTATAATTACAATTATTATTACTTCTATTTTGTCCTCTTTCTGATCCTCCAACCTTCCCCACATTTTTGATTGAGTTAATTACTATTATTGTTATTATTTTTTTATTTTATTTTATGGTCATTATTTATTTATTAATATTATTGCTGCTGCTATTACTATTATTATATATAACCTTCCTCACCCTCTATCCTCTAATTTTTGTTACTAATGCTATTATTATTATAATTATTAATATTATTACTGTTATCATTACTATTATGTTTTTTTACTATTATGTCTATTATTATGTCTACTATTATTTACTTTATTTTTATTTTATTTCTATTTTCTATTGTTTGTTTATATAATTCCACCCAGTCACAGTTACACACACACACACACACACACACATATACTCACACAAACCATGTTGTCGGTCGTGTATTTTTGTTGACCTTGGATACTTTGTATTTGATTTGTCACCTTTGTTTGCATAATAATAATAATAATAATAATAATAATAAAAACTGTCCTTCTATCAGTTCATAAATATTAAAAACGTATTTTAAAGTATTTTAACCACACTGTAAATGTGTGCTTCAGAATGAAATGTAAACATTGGAATAAACCGTTACATCATATTAAATATACATGGAAGAAATGAAAATGCAGAAAACAATAAATGTCTGTGAATTTGTAAACATATACTTACTTCAAAACCAGAATGTATACCCTTTGTCCTACTGTTTCCCTTAAATATATATTTTCTGGAAAAATCAGAAAGTAAAAAATAGAAAAGAAGAAATATTTAAGATTCTAAGCTATTGCTCTTATGATACTGCATTTTAGGTCACTTTAAGTGCTTTCATTGTCCAAGACCCCATTATATTTTGAGTTTTTGTGATTTTACTAGATAATGATTTTTTTTCTCCTACCAAATGAAATATTTTAGGGCTTGGCATGAAAATGTATGAAAAAACCTGTGGAGTTAAACTATTTTATTAACTTACATGACTTGTACAAGTCTAGAAATAACCTTTTGTTCTCACTAATTAGGCTGCCTCATTTATCCAAGTTATTCAAGACTTTTCTGTTCTTTCAAAGAACATCTTTTTACTTGTATTAGCTTGTTTTGTCTTATTGTCTATTTCATGTCTTCCCTAGGCCCTATTTTTTCAATGCTAGTCTCAGACTTTTAGACTTCACTGTGTGTCTTTAGAAGTAGTATAATATATATATATATATATATATATATATAAGTAGCCATAACTTTGCTTAAGCGTTGCATATTCCTCTCTTCACAGATCGCAGTCGTTCTGAGGTGGACCTCAGTAATCCTGGTGAGGGGTTCAATGAAGATCCTCTAAACAGTCGATGCCGCTCAGTTCCAGGCCTGAACGATGTGGTAGATTTCAGACACAGCCTCTTAAACCACTGCTCACTTGCAATAATTTTTTCCTGTGTGCAGGATATGATTTCCAGACAGGGAGTTAAAACGATAAGAGACAGCCTTCTGTAATGTGATTTTTCTGATATCATATCACCAAGTCAAGTGATTGCACCAGTGCTGTTTTCAATGTAATAGTCGCTGAAGGCGGTGTTTGTGCTCTAGGACTCGGATGAGGACATCGATGCGGTTTTATCAGCACACTATAAAACCAACCGGAGCGTCTGCAGCGCGCAATCAATGGTATAATGATTTGCACAGAAACACACACACACACAAAAACACCATAATCACAGGTGCTTTGCTGCAATTTGTGTTTGCTGGCTTTGTGCAGATGTCTGACTGAAACAAAATATGTAGCTTACTTTTTCCTCTTTCTGTGTTTTGCTTGTGTGTACTCGGTTTATTTGCGTGCCTAATGGCAGGGGAACCAGAAATCTAAGCCTTTACCTCCTTTTTCTGATATTAATGATACCATACACTCTAAAACCTGTTCCAGCTCATGCCTTATGGATATTAGCATTTTCTCCTTTCGGCAAAATCTCCTCTTACATGAGATCGCTTAATTTGTTGACTCACCTGGCAGACCTACGCATGTTTTTTTTTTTTTTCGCCCAATCTCATATACACACTATTTAGCATAGATGAAACACGCAATAACTACTGAAAGTGCATCATTGTCATATTTCTCGGTTCTTGGCCACACACACAGATGCAGGTGGTGCATTAAGATACAACAAAGAGAGATAATTCAGGCAAACAAGAAGACAAGTGGCCTCTTTCAAAACAGCTGACATATCTCGTAGCTCATGCACAGGCTCTAATAGCTAGATGAGTCAGATGTGAAGGGTGCACAATGAAGAAGGAACGCAAGGAAAAAAGCAAAAAACTAGCAACTACGCAGTCGTGTTTTCATAGGTTCTGTCATTATTTACTCACCCTCATGTCTTTAAAATCCTAAAGTACATAATGTTCTTTTATTGAACACAAACAATTATGTTTTAAAGAATCTTAATGCTGCTCTTTGACATACAATTAACTCTCTTATGATCTATTCCAAATGTAATATATTTCAGGGAACTAAAGCGTATGTGATTTCCGTAGTGAAAAATAAAATAAAGTAAAATACATTTGTCATGCTAAGTGTTCTACAAATTCAAACAACTTATTTTGTGCTGCAGTTGGATTGTGTGGAAGTAGTGCTGAAGTCCAACTAAAGATAGACTGATATTTGTGCTAAGAACTATCACAATTATGCTTCAGGTACACTTTAGATATCTTGCATTTAAAGACCAAGGTTATTCAAAAATCATACAATCCTCATCAATAGTGACATTTAGAACACATTTTAGGCAAAATGTTGTATTAAGAAATGTGCATTGTACACTAGTGGTACTCCAATTAAAGTTTCATTATAATTTTTTAATTAAATTTTAAAGTCGGAGAAGCAATATTTTAGAAAGTATGTTAATAGATTTAAACTATACTTACTATGAAATATGTGTTTTAAATATAACTTTTTCAGTAGGGTTATTAATTGTTGAAAATATTGCTCTTTGCCATAGCCTCATAGTCTCAAATATTATTGTTAAGACCTAAAATACAGTGAGGCAAAAAAGTATTTAGTCAGCCACCAATTGTGCAAGTTCTCTCACTTAAAAAGAAGAGAGAGGCCTGTAATTTTCATCATGGGTATAGCTCAACTATGAGAGACAAAATGAGAAGAAAGAAAATCCAGAAAATCACATTGTAGGATTTTTAATGAATCAATTGGTAAATTCCTCTGTAAAATAAGTATTTGGTCACCTAAAGAACAAAGAACACCAGACCTATTGTGAAGCATGGGGGTGGAAACATCATGCTTTGGGGCTGTTTTTTCTGCATAGGGACCAGGACGACGATGAAAGAATGAATGGGGCCATGGATCGTGAAATTTTGAGTAAAAACCTCCTTCCATGAGCAAGGGTATTGAAGATGAAATGTGGCTGGGTCTTCAGCATGACAATGATCCCAAACACACCACCAAAGGAGTGGCTTCGTAAGAAGCGTTTCAAGCTCCTGGAATTGTCTAGCCAGTCTCTAGATCCATAGAAAATCTTTGGAGGGAGTTGAAAGTCCGTGTTGACCAGTGACACTTTTTTTTTTCTTCTCTCATAGTTGAGGTATACCTATGATGAAAATTACAGGCCTCTCTCATCTTTTTAAGTGGGAGAACTTGCACAGTTGGTGGTTGACTAAATACTTTTTTGCCCCACTGTAAATACAAATGTACCCTGTCAACATATAATCTGGAAGATATATTTTATGACTTCAGAGGACCTGTGGAATACTTATGGTGCTTTTTGTCAATTTTGGAGACATTCAGCTCCAGTTCCCATTTGATTTTATTATATGGAAGGGAGTAGTGATGCATCAAATTATTATTATTATTATTATTATTATTATTATTATTAATAATAATTTACTTTTTTACGTAACACTGAACCAGAAAATAAGGCCTTCATTTAGCTGAAAAACGAAAACTGAAGATAATGTTTGGGTAATTAAATTTGGATAACTGAACTCTATGTGGCAGTTTCCCGAACAGGGTTTAAGACTAGTCCTAGATTAAAATAAATGTTAAGAGCTGTCTAAACTGGAAAAGGCTTACACTGAGATATCTTAAAATACATTATTGTCATTGGTTGGTCTTAAAATGCATTTTTGTAAGACATGTTTCTAAAAATTCTTAAATGTCCTAAATTAGCAAAGGTCTAGTCCTGGCTTAATCTAATCCCGATCTGGGAAACCGGCCCTATATGCAGTAAATTAAACCATGGCAAACTTCTTTAACAGTAAGTGGCCTAATTTCAGCAGAACAAATTTAACAACACATTTATCTGTAGCTTTTCCATGTTGTGTGCACCAAATAAACACTAACGGGGTTAAAACACATCTTCTGAGAAGTGCTAATTAAACACCACTGTTCGAAATCTTTTGTATAGATTGAATATTTTGTCAAAATTTTTCACTAGAAAAGAGCCGTGTAAATGTTCAGCTAAAACACTCCCTTTATGGAAGAAAAAAAGGTCAGATGTGTTTGAAATTACATAAGGGTGAGTAAATATGACACAGTGTTCATTTTTGGTCTGTGACATCTACAAACAATAAAGTGTGAAAAAAGCTCCTTCCTGACTCCAGCAATCTGTCTCCTGTCGTATTATCTCTGTTTTTCTTGTTCTACTTTTGTGCTCTGCTTTTTTTCCTGCTATCAATCGTCTCTTTCTCTCTCCTGTCTTATCCTAGTCTTCCACACCTGCCTCGGAGAGAAAGTGGGGTTTCCTTAATGTACCTGACTCAGATGCTGACACTGTGAGTGTTGGGTGTGTGTTTGAGTGCAGATGTGTGTCTGTCTGTTACTCTGTTGGCTTCAGTTTCTCTCTCTTGCCGTTCTGCACTACTGAAGAGTCATGCATACAGTCGAACACAAGCGTGTGAAAGATGCACACCCAAAGACTCTGCTTATGTGTGCTCTCCAGACCAGCATCAACAGTATGATGAGCGTGTACAGTGAGACGGGGGACTATGGCAACGTGCGGGTTTCCGGGGAGATCCTGCTCAACATCTCTTACAGCTACAAAACAGGGGCACTCAACGTGCTCGTCCGTGAGTGCCGCTGCCTAGCAACCGGTGATGAGAGGAGACAGCGCACGGATGCGTAAGGCCACACACACACTGCTATAGACTTCACTTTGAGCCCTGGCAGAGCATCTCTGCATTGCATGTATTTGGGATGTCAGTATGTTAACATTAGATTTATCTCAGTGAATTATTTTATTAATTCATTTAAAAGTATAATTCAGCCAAAATGTAAATTCTGTCATAATTATAATAATAATAATAATGAATTAGCTTTTATTTTAATAATTTTAGTTTTTTTAGTTATTTTTAATGTGAAGTTTTAGTAATCAAGTTTTTTTTATGTCTTTTTATTGAATTATTTTAATTTTGGTTTTAATTTTAGTTTATCAACATATAGGTATTTTATTTCAGTTATTGTTTTTTGTTTATTTATTAGTTATTTTATTAGTTATTTATTTCTTATGTTTTTAAGTTTTACATCAAATAATTATATATTTCAAATCATGAAAAAACATTAATAGTTGATTTTTAGGATAAATATTGGTAATTTAATAATTTAGTCTGTTCTTTTAAAATTTAGTTTTTATTCTATTCAGTTTTTTTCTGTTTTGTTTTTATTTTTGGTAATTTTAATATCAGTTTAAAATAAAACTTTAAAATTAGTTAAAAACTATTCAAAAACTTCTTTTGAATTTTTATTAGGTTTATATATATATATATATTTTATTTCAGTTAAAGAAAAACGTTAATTTTTAAGGTAGTTATTGGTAATATGACTTAAATTTCAGTTAATTCATTACATTATTTCAGCAGAAGATGTGCATGTAAACCAGGAATAGTTTTTGTTGATTTTTGGGTAAGCTACTAATTTTAGTTTTAGCAGTGTCCTCTGGAAGGCAGCTTCTACTTTTTCGAATGGTACAGAAATGAACCTCAGTCCAGTATCCATTTATGTTCTCATCTAAAACAAATCTACAAAACACTTTTTTCATTAAAAAGAAACCAAATGGTTTAACTCAATAACTTTGATGAATCACTAATTATTGACATTGCATTATAACTTGTATAAAGTAATTTATTTTTTGTATCAATTTAAAATAACGATACAAACATTGGGCAAAAGCAAACATTTTGATATTATGTGTGTTTGCAGCTATGTTAAAACATATCTCCTGCCGGACAAGTCCCGTCAAAGCAAGAGGAAAACCAGCATCAAAAGCAACAGCACTAACCCAGTGTTTAATGAAAACCTGAGGGTAAGAGGACAAGGTTTTGTATTGAGATTGATGAGATATTGCAAATGAGATATTGATTTAAATTCTCTTATCTCTGTCTGTTCCTCTGGATAGTACGTGGTCAGTCACTCTCAGCTGGAGACGCGCACACTTCAGGTTTCTGTGTGGCATCATGATCGCTTTGGACACAACAACTTCCTGGGGGAGACGGAGCTGACCTTTGACTCCTGGGAGTTTGACACGCAGATAGAGGAGTGGTTCGCCCTACAGCCCAGGGTAAGCTGAAATAAAGAGGAGTGTGTTGACATGGATAGGTGTGATACTGATATGTGTGTGTTTGTGTCAGAATGAGTGTTATGTGGACTCAGTGATGCACTACAAAGGGGAACTGACGGTGGTTTTGAAGTACATTCCCGCAGAGAGAAATGTCTCCCTGCCTCTGGACCAAGTGCAAGGTATGATTTAAAATGGGAAATTATATTATTTCTCCACTTTTTACGACTTTTAATGACAGCACATAACTGAATATTAACATGGCACTCTTTACTTAAGGAGTGGTCTATAATTATTATGTTGCCTGTCATGAAGAGCTTACTGGTAGCTTTGTAAACTGAATTATGTGGAACAGTGATTTATGATTATCATTATTAATAAGTGCTGTCAAACGATTAATCACATTCAAAATAATATCTAAATAATATATGGATATGTACTGTGTATATTTATTATGTACATATAAAAGCATACACATACAGCTTATATTTTGAAATCGTTTACTCGTATATATTTATATTTGTATAATTTATATTATATATATAATCTTTCTTAAATATATGCATGCAAGTGTATGTATTTACATAATAAATAAACGCACATATATTGTGTGAGCAAAAACTGCGATTAATCATTTGAACGCACTATTATTAATATTTTATTTATTGAAAATGTTTTCTGTCATATTGTTTTTGCTACTTATAACAAGAATATTTATACTGTAAACTTCCATAAACGTATACAAATAGTGAACAATAATTAACAATCAAATATTATAAACGAATTGCATTTTTCCATGCTTGGTTAATTCTATGTTAGATAAGTTTAATTATAATATCTAATCTCCTTTTAAAATTTTCAAACTCATTTTCATTTTGAATTTAGAAGTTCTCTGTATGTTACTTGTATTTAATCAAGCTCACTTTTGTTTTTTTAGTGAAAAAAGGATTTCTGAAAGGAAAGAAGACCATCACTCTTCCTAAAGGAGGAATGGTGGAGCTGCTGGTTAAGGAGGCAAAAAACCTGACAGCCGTCAAAGGAGGCTCCTCCGACCCGTTTGTCAAAGGGTGATTGATTTCCTCCAATTCTTCTCCATTTACAGTGCACTTTGTAAACTTCCACTCCTTATACTTCCCTGACTCATACTCCCGATCCTTCTTGTGTATCAGATACCTGCTGCCTGATGACAAGAAAAGCACAAAGCACAAGACCTCTGTGGTGAAGCGCACTGTAAATCCACGCTGGAATCACACCTTCACGTACTGCGGCCTGCAGCACAGCGATCTGGACAGTGTGTGTCTGGAGCTGACGGTGTGGGACAGAGAGCCCTTCGCCAGTAATGTCTTCCTGGGGGGTGTGCGGCTCGGGGGAGGAACCGGTGAGTCTGTCTTCAGCTCAGTGTTTTTCAGTTCAAGGTCAGTTAGAAATCCAGATATGCATTTCAACTTTGCATTTTCTACTAACAAAAATGTGTATATGAACCAATAATAAATTTCAGTATTATAAATGGAAGGCTTTTTCATTTTAATTTAGTAATATTATATTATCCTTTTGTTATTTCTTTCTTTCTTTTGTTTGTTTTTTTTCTTTTTTATTATTATTATTATTTCTATAATACTTTAGTTCAATCTTACTTTAGCAATTATTATTGCTTCTAATATTTTATATCACGTTATCTCAGGTTTATTTTATTTACTGAAAACATTTTTGGGGTTAGATTTATTAACAGCTTGCACCAACACAAACCCTCTTTTAGCATAAAAAAAAAGTAAAGACACACAGTGAAACATCAGAGATAAAAAGGCATGGATACAGTTATTTTTGCAACTGACCTTATTACATATGCATTTTTCTAATGCAAAATTTATGAAAAGAAAGCATTTAAATTCACAAAGTATAATTCACAAAATTCTCAAGGGAATAACCATCACGTTTTTTTTGTTGCTGTTTTTTTTTTTTTTTTTTTTCCATTTAGATCATCTGCTTCTTTACCATTGTTTCCTTTCCCTGCTGGATTCTGATAATTATATTTATAATTACATTTCCCACATTAGTAGGACAGACTTTTATATAATGCTTTTCTTGTGAAATGTTCTCAGACTCAAATTAAAATAATCATTCAGTCCCAAATACAATTTCCACTGTAATGTTGTTTCCAAACGTCTCCTTAATCAATCATCAATGATGCATGAAGCTCTACTTTGTGCAACAGATTTTGTATTCACGCTGAACTAATTTACTGTTACAAACATCTTTTATTCATATCTTCACTCACTCATGATCAGATCATTTGTTTACTCATTGATGATTATGTATTAATGGGAGCCAAATTAATAATGTTTTTTTTTATTTACAATCAGCAACGTTACTTCAGGTTTCTTGCATTTCTACCCTTTCTTTTTCCCATAACTGAATAGAAAAGGGCAACTTTTTATCTTACAATTCTGACTTTTTTTTTCTCAGAATTGTGAGATATAAACTTACAATTGCGAGTCTAATGTTGAGTGGAGAAAAAAAAGACTATGTTCTCAGAATTGCGAGTTTATATCTATATCTCGCAATTCTTACTTTATATCTCGCAATTCTGATTTTATAACTCGCAATTCTGAATTTATCTTGCAATTCTGACTTTATTACTCGCAATTCTGATTTTATAACTCGCAATTCTGACTTTATATCTCGCAATTCTGACTTTATAACTCGCAATTCTGAATTTATCTCGCAATTCTGATTTTATAACTCGCAATTCTGACTTTATAACTCGCAATTCTGAATTTATCTCGCAATTCTGACTTTATATCTCGAAATTCTGACTTTATAACTCGCAATTCTGAATTTATCTCGCA
>JAUMHP010000057.1:7809180-7841555 GCA_032361065.1 Enteromius trimaculatus
AGATAGATAGATAGATAGATAGATAGATAGATAGATAGATAGATAGATAGATAGATAGATAGATAGATAGATAGAGCAACATAAAGTCACAGTTTACCTGGTATTTCTGTGTCTGTTTCTCCTGTCATCACCTCCTACACCTCTGTTCTGCAGATGACATTCCTGAACTATCAGCTGTTTCCTGCTAAAGAGTTCCAGCTGAACCGGAAGTAAACGTTACCCTGGCAACAGAAAAAAAAACTAATCAAGGTTTGCTTTTTGTTGTAACTTTACAGTTATTCGATTAATTTAGAGAATAAACATAAATTATATTAATGGAACGAAGGGTAGAGAAAGAGAAAGACAGCTTTTCACACGATGGCTGGGACTGTGAAAGCGAGTGGGATTAAAGAGTACGTGCACGAGAGCTGTCACTCATCACGCACATTTGCTTGTCCCGCCCCTTTTCCACCCAGTTAACCACGCCCCCACGCTGCAGTGATTTGATTTGGCTGTGCCGCTGTGAACTCTGTGTGCATAGACCTGCTTTTGTCAGTAAAATGTTTGCTTTTAAAAACAGAATACATTTTAGTCTGAAATTTGCAAAATGTTGCCAAAGCAGGAATTTTAGGTGAGTCGGAAATTTTGCTGCTGTCTAAAATTTTTGAGTGACACTGTACAATAATTTTCATTGATAATATTAATTATTACATTGCATGACGCTTAACAAACAGAATTAATTCATTACATAATCGATTTAATTAAAGTTACGAGCTGATCGATTAAGCATAAAAGAAGACTTGATGGATAGGCCTACATTTTAATTAATAAAAGAGTTGACTGTTAAAAATAATTTAAATTGAAGTCATAAAATCTGCTCTATTTTATTTACATTTTATAAAGGGTATGTGAGTTGTTTTTATGCTCAAGTAATTTTCCATCTGTATCATGTATATTTCATGTCCGCAGAGTGGGAAAAGCAGCTCCAGGCAAAGTAAATCTGAAGGGCCGCAGCTGTCTAACACTAAAGGATTTTAATGGAGAGGAAATTAAACATATCCTGTGGGTTTCTGCTGACCTTAAGCATAGAATAAAACACAGAGGCGAGGTACTACAAAATATACTGCGACCATTGAAGTTATATTATTATATTATAGATTATATTATAATATTCCCAATATCAGGACTGATATAATGTTAATTTATTTCTCTTTTTATGGTACAGTATGTCCCGTTACTTCAAGGCAAATCAATTGCCATGATATTTGAGAAGAGGAGCACTAGGACCCGCCTGTCCACTGAAACAGGTGCCATTCAAAGTTTGAGCCTGTTTTTTTAGTGCGGTCTCTGAACAAAATGAATGAATAGGGACGGGTACAGAACAAAAGATTTGACACATAGACAATTTCTCTCTCTCTCTCTTAGGGTTTTCTCTGTTGGGTGGCCATCCATGTTTTCTCACTCCCCAGGATATTCATCTAGGAGTCAATGAGAGCACCACAGACACAGCCAGGTCTGAATTTACACACATTGTAAACACAATTCACAGAGGCTTTAACATGGTCTGATATGTGGGTGTGTTTGTATGGAAGGGTGCTCTCTGGTTTGGCAGACGTTGTGTTGGCTCGGGTGTATAGTCACTCTTCTCTGGAGCACCTGGATAAAGATGCTAATATACCAATCATCAATGGCCTATCTGACCTTTACCACCCTATACAGATTCTGGCGGACCTATTGACTCTACAGGTACTCACTCACAGACCCATAGACATATTTATTCAAGTACATGCTCTCACATGCTCTTTTAACTCTTTCAGGAGCACTACAGCTCATTAAAAGGCCTCAATTTGGCTTGGATAGGAGATGGAAACAATGTTCTTCACTCCTTTATGATGTCATTGGCTAAACTAGGTGTCAATCTAAAAGTGGCCACACCCAAGGTCCGCCTCCTTCAGATCGGTTTTGAACATGCATATATATATATATATATATATATATATATATATAATACCTTTTAAACATTTTGTCTTTAGGGTTATGAGCCAGATGCAAATGTCACTCAAGAGGCTCAGCTTCTGTCTAAACAGGTATAGAATGAGTATGATCAGCTTTCAGATCTAAAACATAATTAAGCCTCTTTCGCTAAGGTTTGCCTTATCATACATTTGCATTATATATTTGAATGTGTATGTCTATGATTATTTGTCTATAATAATCTTGATATCATATGATGTTTTATTTTTTATTATCCCTAGCTGAGTACAGTACATTCTAATTGTAATTTGCTGTAGTTTGGAACCAAGTTGCAATTCCTGATGGATCCAATGGAGGCAGCAAGGGACAGTAGTGTGCTGGTTACTGACACTTGGGTGAGCATGGGCCAAGAGGAGGAGAAGAAGAAGAGACTAAAAGATTTTCATGGTTACCAGATTACCATGCAGGTATAGAAATGCCCACCAACTTCATCTGGTCTAATCTGGTCTACTTTTAATTCCATTATGGTTGTATTTTTTATATTTCTGTTGATTGGTTGACAGACAGGGCATGTGGCTGCACCAGACTGGACATTTCTGCACTGTCTCCCACGTAAAACAGAAGAAGTAGACGATGAAGTTTTCTACTCACCACGTTCCCTTGTGTTCGCAGAGGCTGAGAACCGCAAGTGGACCATTATGGTAAATTGCATATTTAAAAATTTTAGTATTATTAATGCATTTATGTATAAAAGTAATAGTTTCTGTATGTTTTTTTTTTTTTTCAGGGTTTGATGGTGTGCATCCTGACAGACTATAAACCACAAATTCCCAAACTCACATTTTAAAAAAATATGGGGGAAAAACAGTAACATCAGAATACTGCATCTGTCGTTTATAATTGTAATTTATTCTATTTATTATTCTTGGCCAATAGGGGTTTAAGAAATAAATTCTAAATACAGAAATTAAAAATTTTTTAAATTAATGAACTATTTTATTTAATTTGTGAATTATTTTACAAAAAGTAATTATTAATAAATATTTTAGTGTTGCAATACCTTTAGGACCTATAGAGGGTGCTGTGACATTGTGATAAATAGTATGTGTTTCGATATATTCAGATTTCTTTACATCACAAGGGGTTGGATGGACATGGCAATTAAGTTCTCTTTTTGTTTGGTTGCAGTGCAAAAAAAACAAAAAAAACAATTCATATTCAGCGTCAATAAGACTTTTATTGTGTCTCTTCTACTTTCTATGTAATTGTGGGATTTTACATATACTGTATCTATGTGACCTCAAATCACATGGAAACAATACAACAGATACACTCTTTTAGGTCATCCATTGCATGTCTAACTCTGCAGGGCAACAATAAAGTCCAGCAGAGCAGCATGATTGAAAGTAAGTGGTTATGTGTAGGCTTTATTTGATTTAAGCCACTATCTTATTTTCATGTTATGGCTTGGCTACATTGTTTTAGCTTGAATGTGGGGTCAGTATGCTTTAATTTTTTTTGTTTCACGGTGAACTTTCGCTTTCTTGACTGAAGCTTTGTAAGCAGTATCAGGTCAGCGTGAGATCAGACCGATATGCATTACAATACAGACATAGGATGTTTAGGCTGTGTCGTTTTCAGACTGTGAGTGAAACTCCTAACAACTGAATTAGGTAAAGGCACAATGCAAGAAAAAAAGACAATGTTACTGTACTGAGAAATCACTTCTGCAAAGTGTACATTTAAATGGTAAAAGAAAACAAGTGATTCTTAGGGTGAGGCAGAGAAGAACCTAGAACAAGGGTGGAGATTAGATGCAGAGCAGAAGAACAGGTTTCTAAATCATCCGAGACATTCTCGTCATTACAAAGGTGTTTTAGCTTCCCTTTCTATGACTTGCTATGTACAATTATTTAAACTGAAACTTTACTGTGATCTTATCTCATCTAAACATTGTTTGACCCTCTTCGAGTGTGACCTTAATAGGCCTGTATGTGTTTTCATTTTTGTACTGAACTGGGTTTCAGACATGACTGCAAAAACGACAAATGAATAAAACATATTTACTATTGGTAGTAGATAATTGGGGTCCTAATCGTTCAAATTTGCATATGAATGCTTATTATGGTTCTCTTGTGTTAATTTGTAGAATTGGACAACAAACCAAACCCCTTGTGGGCATTCATATTAATTCAACAAGCCAGAAGGGACAGTTTCAGAGCATTTTACATAAGCATTTTAAAAGATTTGTGTAACTCCATAAAAGGGAGGAGAGAAACATGCCCCTAAAACCCATTTCAAGAAAAAAAAAGAGAAATCTAGTCAACTTTTCAACAATTTCCATTTGCACATAAGTTTGTCCTTCAGAAGACTGAGTTAATACAAATAAACACACAGCTTTTAAAGAGTAATTGTCTTTTACAGGAGACATAATTGAGTTCTTAGTTGAGCTCCTGTTAGTTATTTTAGTTATCAGGTTTAGATGTTTCTTAAACATACGAGGCAATCTTTGACAGAAAGAGCATAAAAATGTACGTGGATTTCGGCATAGCTCAGATCATTTAGTGTCAGGAAAATCAGAACAAGCCACAAGAGTTAAGCAAAAGTCTAACTTTGGTCTCTATTTGATCTCATTATCACTTAGAAGAAACAAGATATAATCTCATATCTCATTTGCCTTTCCTGTTTGCTTATGTGACATGACTATGACTTTAAACATTAATATGTCTAGTCATAACTCAAGAATGTCACTTTTGGCCTTAATGTTACTAATTAGTAGGCTAAAGCATTTAAAGATTAGATTTTGTTAAGAAGATACAAATGTTATTTACTCAAGTCAAAATCATTTCATACCCATTTAACCCTTAAAATATTGTTGGCCTACACTTGCTTTACCGCTAACCTGATTTTGCCAAGTTCAAGATGTCCCTGGGAAAACATCTTTGTTGACCCTGGGACAACATTGTGATCAATCTATCAGATTTGAAGAAACAGTTTACAGTTTTTGTGAAGTTTAGGCATACAATCAGTGTTTGGTGCTTATACATCTATCATCAAATATGATTTTAGGCATTACTCATGGGAAAGGGTAGGTTTAGGTGTAGAGATATGGTCAAGACTATATTTTTGCATTAAAATGTCCCAGGGTCAACAAAGTACGTTGACCTAGGGACACATAGTAATGTTGCAAAATCAGAGGACGTGCTTCATTTACATAGCCATAACGCATCTAGGCCTATAAGCAGTAGCTACTATTTTTCGGCGTGTGTGAAAATTGTTTATAAATCAAAGTGGCGTGTGTTGCTTTTCACATGTTTACAGTGTTTTATGATTAAGTTTCTATGTAGCCTCATGTCAATTATTATGCAACCTATGGATCGATTCACTTTCGTGCCACTCCCTGTACGTTTATGGGCCGCCCGGACGTTGGTGTCTTGCAGCTGGAATCTGGTTGTGGCCGATCCGACATCCCAGACCGGACCAACAGGTTTCGGTGACGCCCAGAAGCAAACAGTCAGGTATAAATAAACTTAAGAACTGCATACCTTCAGAAACAACTAAACGCACGAGGAGACAAACATACTACTCTCGAATTAATCCTCATAAACCAACGCGATGCAGATGTCCGAGCCCCTCAGCCAGAAGAACGCTCTGTTCACGGCAATGAACCGCTTCATCGGCGCCGTCAACAACATGGATCAGACGGTCATGGTGCCCAGTCTACTGAGAGATGTGCCGCTGGACCAAGAGATAGAGCAGCAGAAGCTAACCAACGACCCGGGTAGCTATCTGCGGGATGCTGAGGCCGACATGTATAGCTATTACAGTCAGCTCAAGTCCATCCGGAACAACATCGAGTGGGGAGTCATGCGCGCAGAAGAGCAGAGGCGCAAGAAAGACACGACAGCGCCGGAGCCAGTGCGCACAGAGCCTGAGAGCGACACGGACCTGGAGCAGCTCCTGCAGTACCACCTGAAGGGCTTGCACGGGGTGCTGTCCAAACTCACAAGCCAAGCCAACAACCTGACCAACCGCTACAAGCAGGAGATTGGCATCGCTGGTTGGGGACAGTGAACTGTATCATGATCTATTGGGAGATGATGAACTATTCTGATCTAATAGGATCTATTTTGCCTTTGTGGAAGAGCCTACCAAAGGGACTGACCAAACTGAAGTTAAAGTGTCAAAAGTTAAAATGCAAGACAAACCGAGAGGGGAAAGTGTGTTTGTTATAGTATTGGTTTTGGTGTTGATCACTGATGTATTGTAAGGGCTGCTTCTTGTCTTGTGGCATTTTATTTGCACTGACAGTTTTCCCCCTTTAAAAAAAAAAAAAAACTAAATCCGTTCAAATGGCTGGTTGCCATGTCATATCTTGTATTTAAATCTATTTATGTGCTGTGTATAATTGAAAGCTTTTATTTTTCAGTTCTTTTTGTTTTTTGAGAGGAAAGTTGTTGTCTTATGACGTTGCTGTATGCTCCAGAGGACTGATGATTTGAAGAACTGATAGTTTGAATGAGTGAGAACTCCTATTGATGAAACAGAAAAGCTGTAGAAAATCCTTGTGAGTGTTACTTGCTAATGACCTGAAACTATCCGTGAATTATACCGGGAGTCAATGACGTGGATGGCTCTGAAAATCACTCTGTGGGTGTGCCATGAAGAGCTCCATGAGATTCTGTGTTAAATTGTGCCTCAAGGCCAGAATGATTGTTAAAAACATTTGCTGTATTTTGTACTGAATTATTTTTTACTACAAAATAAACTTTTGTAATTTGAAAACATCTAATGTATGGTTGTTTATTTGTAATCATGCTGAACAATGCATAATCAACAGACAAACCCTGTGCATGTTTTACAGATTAGCCTCACACATTCTCTTCATTCCTTAGTGGTTATAAAAGTTCAGAATTTAAATAACTTTCATTTCTAAGAAGGCAGATGGATTAGATATAATGGCATAAAATAATAATCACTTCGAATCAAATTAAAATTCTGTAATTTTTTAAATTCCCATTTACTCATTATTATCCATTATCCTACATAGTATGTGCATGCAAGGAGAGAGACAATGAAACAGAATAAAAATAATAATTTATTTATTTACTCATGGGTAAGGGTAGGTTTAGGTGTAGAGATATGGTCAAGACTATATTTTCTGATCAACCAATCAGATTTGAAGAAACAGTTTACAGTTTTTGTGAAGTTTAGGCATACAATCAGTGTTTGGTGCTCATACATCTATCATCAAATATGATTTTAGGCATTACTTATGGGTAAGGGTGGGTTTAGGTGTAGAGATATGGTCAAGACTATATTTTTGCATTAAAATGTCCCAGGGTCAACAAAGTATGTTGACCTAGGGACACATAGTACTTTGCAAAATCAGAGGACGTGCTTCATTTACATAGCCATAATAAGCAGTAGGCCTAGTTATTATTTTTCGGCGTGTGTGAAAATTATGTAAAAATCAAAGTGGCATGTGTTGCTTTTCACATGTTTACAATCATGCTGAACAATGCATAATCAACAGACAAAAGGGACACAATGAAACAGAATTAAATAAAATTATATATTATTATAATATTAAATAAAAGTGATCACAATTTATAGGCTACAATAATTTGAAAAATCTAAATTGTATTTATATTTGTATTTATGTAAACAATAGACATTATTATTGAACAATGCCTTTTTGACAAAAGGCGTGAACTGTCACACAATGTTCCTTGTATCTAAATCACTTCGCCCTTCATGCTTCTTACCATGGAAACTTAAGCAATACATAACACTACATTTAAAAAAAAAAAACAGTAAACGCAGCAGAACGTATAGGTCTGCTTGATTAAATAACGCTGAGCAGTTTCATCCGTTCATTTTAATTTAATCTTATTTAAAGTAGGCCTAACCCTTATTTATCTCAGAACAATTTAAATAAATAATCGATATTAGTTTATTATGATCACGCTGTATAAACAACAGCGTGTGTAGAGATTATTGCGTTCTGTCTTTAAAAAATATTGGCAATTAGTTTATGTGAAGCGGAAACGTCACCGCGTTTCGTCTCGCTGTGTTGTTTGTCCCTCTGCGCATTCCGTACGTGTCAATGTGGCTGTGTTGTTCTCATGATGTGTGTACTCCACATCAAAATATTAGTTAGTAAAAAGAAATAATAATTATGGGAGATGATCATCCACTCCAGGTTAACGACACCAGCAGCTCCCGCTGTGCTTTCTTCAACGCTGTGCCCGATGACTATCGATGTGTAAGTATAAACATGTTTTAAAAACTACTGTAATGCTACTTGTTAGCCCTCATGCTAACCACAACATGACATCATCCTTTCCAGACGTGATGATGTTCACTAATACTTTTACTGGAAGAAAGACATGACAATAAGAGAGAATTGAGTGATTTATGACAACTTAATTGGAGTTAAACGGTTTTGTGGGAAATTGGTAATATTAGTCACGGTGAGATAAGTTCAGGAGGAAATGAATCATTGATCTGTTAGGGAACCCAACACACGAGGAGCAGGAAAACACCTGACTGCTTACCTTTACGTTCTGAAAGTGTAAATCATTGTAGTTTTAGAAAAATATATAGAGAACCAATGCGTTTATTTAAAAAAAGTGAAAAGGGTTATTGAATTAAAAAGGCTGATTGCAATAAATGTTATTGGCTTCTTTGAATTAAAGTCAGCACATACTTTTCCTTCTTGATATTAATTTTTTCTTTATAGAATTTGTATGAGGTTTTTGTATGTGTTTTAATTTACAGGATGCGATTCTTAAAGTGAAAAGAGCCACAGGGACATTTTCACTAGTGGCATGGTGAGTCAAATCACATTGCACGTTGCTTCTTTGTTTTAAAGTGACTTTGTTAAATATATTTCTCATTAAAATTCTCTTTTGTTTAGCCTTTTCATGCTGTTTTCAATGTGGCTTCTCCGCCGATGTAACTCTTTGGCTCAGGTACAGTTTGTGTTATGGTTCAAAGGCAGTGGTCTGTAATGAGAAATGTTTCTTGAGTTATCAGCATATTAGAATGATTTCTGAAGGATCGTGTGACACTGACAAGTGCATTAATGGCTGCTGAAATATTAATAAATAACATTTCGAAATATATTCAAACAGAAAATGTATTTCAATTGCAATAACATTTCATTGCATTACTATTCTTACTGTATTTTTAATAAAATAAATGCAGCCTTGATAAACATAATATTAGCAAAAATGTATTAGACTCCCAACTAATATTGTAATGTATGTAATTCTAACCAGTAATTATTATATTCAGTGATATTGTTGATTATTACTGTATGAATTATTTGGGGTAATATTGAACTTTTTAATCTGTATTTCTAATTTTGTCCTTCAGAAAATGATATTCAGTCTGACAGTAGCTGCAGCTTTTGACAGTGTTGCTTATGTTATGGTGAGTTTCACTGATTCATTTCTGTTAGAGAGAGATGTTTAGAGAATAATTATTCATAATTAATAAATAGAAAGATTTTCTCCTGTGTATCTCACCTGTTGCTTTCTTCCCATCTACAGGGAGAGTCTCATCCAGAGGGGTCTCTGTGTAATTTTCAAGCATGGTGGCTCACTTATTTTGGTAAATTTGGCAACTGATGAAGATGTGTGTCCATATGTGCACTCTTGTGTATATGTAAAGTAGAAGATGATCAGTTCTGACATGAGATAGAAAGAGCAGATTTTTGGCTTTGATGTAATTAACAGAAAACATGCAAATTCAATTCACGACACAAGAAAACGCATGCATTATGATATTTCTGAAAAAAATCATTTGGAAGTGGAAAGGAAGCAGCTTTAGTGCATCAAAAATGAAAGAGGACATCCTGTACCAACACTATCATGATAAACTGCTGTTTCAGTAGTTGGTAAAGTTTTTGACTGTTTACTTTAGACTGGTCTGCGCTGATGTGGGTTTGTCTTATTACGGTAAATCTGTACCTGAACCTGGTGAGGGAAATCAGAACGGACCATTATAAGATGTGAGTCACTACACACGCGCACCCACTCACACATTAACCAGTTTAGTTGTGAATAAACACAGAGTGTAACTTTCCTAACTTCTGCGTGTGTTTCTCAGACCATATCATTTGGTGGCATGGGGGGTTCCTCTGCTCATGTCCACCCTCCCCCTGATGGCTGGATACTACGGTCCCGCTGGAGCCTGGTGGTGAGTGACCTTTGACTTTTGATATATTGCTAATTGCAACCATATCAGTACAGCCATCATCAGTTCTTTTGTGTCTCATTGTTTTCCTGCAGTTGGATCACAGATAATCATGTCGGGTGGAGGTTTGGCATGTAAGTTTGTAATGTTCAGCATGCGTGTGAGTGTTTGCGGAAATGCATTTTTTTTCTAGGAATGAATCTGTGCTGGTCAAATGAAACTATGTTGTTGCATCATTTTTTTTTAGAGCCTCACGTAGCTCATGCTATGTGAATGTTAAGAATTTTCATTCTCATTCTGACAGGTCATTGTGTATGCTGGAGTTCTTTGCAATATTTTTCATGTTTAATTATGTCCAGTTATGCTCTGTTATAGGATTGTTCACACTGGCGACAACTATATTTGCATACCTTACATGCATGAGTGCTGTATTATATTTATATGAATGCACAAGATAATCTGCCAATATTTCATTTATCAGTATCAGACAAAATTAAATATTTTTTTTTTCATTTATATTATCCAACAATCTCTTCGAAGTAAACTTTAAACCCTTTTTAACAGAGTTAAATTACTTGTTTTTTTCATACTCTATCATTTTTAATTATTGCAAACATGATGTAGGAAGTTACACTATAATTATGTATTATGCTTTTTATATTTTATCAGTTATTGGCTTAAAAATTAAATTAATTATTGTCTATATAGTTTTAATATTGATACATCCACAAGTATTTTTTTTGTTTAGGTAACATTTGATTTTAAGGTGTCCTTGTTACACATTACGTGTATTTAAACCAAACCCTAACCATCTGGTAAGTACATATGGTTAACTAATACTACTCATTACTTAAATGTACATATAATTACACTGTAACAAGGTCAGCTTAAAATCAAATGTAACCTTATATTACAGAAGGATAGTTACAAGCACACTGTCAGGTTAACACTATCAAGTGTCCAAATACTTTTTAATGAGGCTATTTTCTTGCTTGAGGTGTAAAGTATTGTTTCTTTGCAGATGGTACGTTCCTCTGTTTAGCCTGATTATCCTCATGACCTGCTGTTATGCTCGAATCATCTGTGTGGCCAATGAGAGGGTGAGTGAATGCAATTGTGAAAAATTGTCAACTACATTCTGCGTTTCATTTCGTAGAAACTTGCGGTCTAACCTAGGTGTGTTGTTAAAATTCGTTGTAAACAAAAAAAGCTTCATAACCTCCCTGAAGGTGACATTCCACATTCCAGAAGATTTTGCACGTCTGGCAGATTCTGACACACACTGACGCAATAAATCAAGCCATACATGCTTGTGTACGTGGAGACACCCGTGTACACAGGTCTTACGGCAGGTACACTCAGTGTACAGTAAAATAAGAAGCGCAGATCAGCCATACGCCGCATAATGATCCATGCATAAGAAGCATGTCTAAAATTACTGTATTTATTTTAGATGCGTTCCTGGTTAGGCACATTTAACCCAGAAAGAGAGAGGAGGAAGGTATGTGTGTATATTTATTTGTGGATGTGCAGATGTAAAAATACTGCCATCTACTGGTTGATAAATTAATGTATTGTTACTTTTTCCTGCAGATCTCTCTAGCTGAAGAGATCAGACCGTTGAAGTGGTATCCCTGTGTCTATCTGCTCGTCTCTATATTCCCTCTCATAAATCGGTAACTGTAAATTTCCTACGCACATTTAACAGGGATGTAATTTTTCTGTATAAATACAGATGACCTTTATTATTTTTATCTGAAGTCTGAATTTGTAATGGAGAACTATTTATAAAGGGCCACTCTAAATACTAGTATTGTAAATATTAGTATTTTACAGTAAGGAGTTACTACTGAATTAATAATACATCTCTTTATTGGTTTACTTATCATAATTGTATTATATAATAATATCATGTTGTTGTTTATTTGTTATTGGTATAGTCATCGTATTGAATGGGAAAACATTTTGTTTTCTTGTTCATCTTTTTTGGCTCACATGCCTGTGTATGCACCTCTGTGCATGTGTGTCTGATCTGTACGTGTGTTTCTGCAGACTTCATAATGCTGCTTACCCAAAGAACCCTGTGTTTTCTCTGACGTTACTGCATGTGCTCAGTGCACCCTTGCATGGGCTTGCAAATGCTCTTGTCTTTGGTAAGGACACCTGGAGTCAGCTGAGTACAACAGGAATAAAGGTATGGTTCATGCTCACTGGTCTCAGCTGTGATTAGTCACCTTAGGATGCTGTTTGATTACAATCTCTTGTTCATGTAATGTTTTCTTTAGATGGCCATTCAGTCTCGACTGTGTGACAGCACAAGGATCAAAGAGTACCATGCTGCAAATGTGAGATACACTCATGACCTCGATACACACTCCGATTCTGACGACGAGGACAACAACATCCTATTTTACAGCCCGGACATGACTTTGAAAGATAGGGAACCCTGGGAGAATGTTTAGAGTGTTAGTGTGTGTGTGTGCACATTTTTTACATTCTTTGCCTTTAAAGAATTTCTATCAGTGTTTCTGTGTTGCAGCTTTCATGTTGACACTTTATTTATAGCATGTATTATTATCCACCTTTTTCCTCATCATGGAAGTAAGCCTATGGGTAAGTTTGTTAGAAGCTATAATGAGGACAATAACTGCGTGCATTAAACAGTAAAACTGTTTGCACTGCAAACGATTTTTTCATAATTAAGATAATACATTAAAATAACACATAAAAGACACAATATGCAATACCAAGCAGAAAACAAACTGTT
Organism: Enteromius trimaculatus; assembly: GCA_032361065.1. NCBI lineage: Eukaryota > Metazoa > Chordata > Actinopteri > Cypriniformes > Cyprinidae > Enteromius > Enteromius trimaculatus. Next base: position 7,822,106 of record JAUMHP010000057.1, read on the forward strand.
TTGTACAGCTAAAAATTACTGGACGCGGATTAGAGCAGAAGCTAGACCCATAGAATTTACAAATGGTGGCGCCCATTTTTATGTCAAGAAAAAGGTGGATAGTTGGAAAACAGAAAAGAAAATGGTTGATAATATGTCTTGCTTTGCCGTTAATGAAGCGTTACTGGGTACTGTATTAATGTGGAAAAGCTTTCAATCAAGCAGTTTACCGCCTCAAAATAATGTTTGTTGTATATAACGTAATTAAAGACTGCCTTTTCTAATTAGTATTTCAGACTTTGAAAATGTTTGAGCATGTTTTACTATTATATTTATGAAAATGTATGCTATATTTTTGTATTGTTTGCGGATTCAACTAATCTGAAATATAAATCTAATAACATTTATTTTGTGTTTGTGTGTCTTTTGTCTAGTGGAATGAGCTGGCACTCATTAACTTAGTTAATCAGCTAAAATGAGTTCAAGTTAATTAAGTTAAGATTAAGTCATGATGATTAATGAGAGAGCCTTGTTAGTTAAGACATGTTTCCCATGAACTGCTTCGTTAGAAGGTTAGAAAAGGTCAAATTTAAATCGGTGATAACTTTAAAGTGGTGTCTGGTTGTGTAACGTGCTCTTACCAAAGCAACACTAAACAATACCGACACCGAGTGGACAGAAGTAGAAGGATTTTGTCAGAACTTACTAAAAATAAATAATATATATTTATAATAATATAATATAATGTATAATATTATTATTATTTAAGGAAAAGTATTTAAATACTATTATTAGTGTTTAATAAGCTAACGAGAAAATCAGTTTTCTCCTGATTGGCGGTGTTGTCTTACGTCATCTCAGCACGTTTAATAATGATTGGTGAACAACTCGTGATAAGTAGCAAAGGAGCCAATCAATGATAAGTACGTGATAAGTCTGATGAGAAATGCTACAGTAACCCATACGTAACACATTTTCGTAACAACAGCTGGTGAATCTACTGGAAAAGGCAGGGCGCTTCCGGGACAACAACATAACATTCACAGCTTGTTTAAAAGACGCTTGTGTTTTAAGGCTAATTTCTGGACACGAAACAGATACAGTAGAAACTACGACCTGTACACCATGGTGTGACTTCTGATAAAAGGTAATATATAAAAGTCTTTCAGAACGAAAGATTTAAACCTTTTACTTTCTGTTTACGAGATAAACTCTGCTTATAAAATATATAGAGTAATATTATTGTTCGCTGTATGTTTTATTTATGATTTATATATATATATATATATATATATATATATATATACACACATGTACATACAGTCTGTACAAATAGCGCTTGTTAAGTGAATCATAAGAGGTGTATATTTATTATATTCAGATGTATGTCACTTGTGTTTTTTATTTAACAAAAATTAACAAACAGATATGGCCATTTTGAGGTAGTGTGAATATACCATGAACATTCATTACCATTGTTTATATTAAAGTGATATATTCTGATACGATCACTGTACCATGATATCACCACACTGAATTTACAATAATAAATAAATTAATAAATTATTTATATATATATATTTTATTTTCATTATTTATTAAACAAAGTTTGAATAAATATGAAATTTTGTTATTATTCTTTTTTTTAATTTAATTAAATAATTGTATCTTTTTATGATCACTTTTTTCATTTATGTATTTTTATCATGACATGTTTTGTGTACTGCTTATGTATGACAGCCAGTGTCTATGTGGTGCGCAAGATCCGCGCTGCCCTTACAGAGGGAGAGCAAACAGAACAACCTGTGCTCACACCATGTAGTCTGGCTAAAGGTGAGTTATACTCCCTTATCTCTCTCTCTCTCTCTCTCTCTCTCTCAGAAAAACCAGAGATGTAGAGAAAGTGTATGTCAGTTATTTATCACTGTGTAGCCTTTGAGTGAGGCAAACAAGGACATTATAGTGAATCAGTGTGCACACTGTACAGATGTGATTGTACAAATGGTGTGTTCAGATGTCACATTAAAGTCGTCTGACGTGTTTGTGTCAGCAGGTAAAAAGAAGCACAATGCATCAGATGCAGCATTAATGCCTTCTCCAGAGCCTGAGGGTGCTGCTGGGTCATCTGCATCTACAGAGACAGCTGTGCAAAAATGTGGTTCCTGAGGTTAAAGGTCACGCAGAGGCAAATCTGGGCACAACAGAGGCTAAACAACAAAAGCATTGCTGGACACTAGAGTTTTGGATGCTGGTGTGCTTATGTTCCAGCAAGTCCATCTAAAGCTAGCCCTTTAAATAGAGATTTTACCAGCAGCAGGGATTGTGATAGAAGTCTGACATCAGTCCAGTTTTGCTCTGCGTGACCTTATGTTCCTAGGTGCCAACACTTGCTCTTCCTCTCTCTTTCTTTGTCTCATTCTCTTTTTCTGTTTCCCATCAGCTGTAGTTTGTGAAGGTCTGTTCATCAACCTCTGATTCAGGGGCAGTTCAGATCTGATGTTTACCTGCAGCTTTTGTATTTATACTCCTCAAATAACTGACTGTACACTGACTGAAGACATATGGCTGTCAGTAACAGTAACACCTGACACTCTTTATAAGATTATGTAATTTTTGTACTGACAAAAAGACTAATAAAACAGTCCAGTCTCATCATTAGAATGACATTATTTCTCCACAGGATTTACTTGACATATAATTTTTATAATGGTTATGGTTATGAAGTAATGGTTAGAGAGACAGACTTATAACCAAAAGGTCATGGGTTCAGTTCTCAGTATTGGCAGGAAATGTAAGCGGCACGACTGAATAACCCTCAATACCCACCACACTCATGGCAACATGGCAGTGGGTAAACAAGTATAGAAAATAAATAAATGAATAAAAAATTAGCAAGACACTAATCCCCCAATTGTTTCCTGGGCACTGCAGCAAAAATGGCTTTTGATATTTTACTGTCAAAGAATGCAATATTACATCATAAACTACAAACTTTATTGTATGATTTGTAATGTTGCAAGTGGACAATATATTAAAAATGTCATTTAAATTTAAAAACAGTGAGCTGCAAACGCTACAGGGTGGGCCATTTATATGGATACACCTTAATAAATAAATAATAAAATGGCCAACATGGTCACCACCCATCTTGAAAAGTGTCCCCCTTCACATATACTAATGTGCCACAAACAGAAAGTTAATATCACCTACCATTCCCATTTTATTAAGGTGTATCCATATAAATGGCCCACCCTGTACAATTTAAAATGTGAAACCTGGCCACAGTATTTAATACTTGTATTGGCATGCATTATATATTATATAAGTAACATTTTGATATCTGTTTTGGCCCTGTAATGCATATAGAAGTAATAAATATTTTCGCTCTGAATGCACTGAATGCATAGGATGTACCTGCCGCACAACCAAATAGGCCCGTAGCCAATAGCAAGAGTTTGGAGCATGGCTACTGTAACAGGATGAGCCAGACGGTGTTTAGTCGACTTGTGGAAAAAGAAATGAAAATTTCATTACAGAAGTGCAAAACCAAAATTCAAAGACGAGAGAGCATAATGAGATGTTGTTTGGACCCAACTGAAAAAAAAAAACAGTAGGCACTAGTAGCGCAGAAACTCCACCTTTAAAATAACATAAAACCAAGAACGAAATGAAGAGAAAAATATCAGATTATATAGTTTATATTGTGTTACATTTTACATCAGTATGAGGATGCAACAGTTTTTCTGTTCCAGCACAACATGCCAGTCTATTGACGTGGAAATGTAAACCAGAACAAAGACCTGACACATACTTAACGCCTTTGGGATGAATTGGATCGCTGACTGTCAGTGCCTGACCATACTGATGATCTTCTGAATGGGACCAAATCCCAACCGCTGTTTCAACACACAATAAAGCAGCTTTTACAGAGAACTTTGCTTATAATGTCAATGTGTTTTTTATTTATTTATTTTTAAATAAATGCTTTTAAAAACAAGTATTGGTGTGGTGTTTAAATGTTAAAAAGTAATACTTACTTTTACCCTTTAAGTTTAACCTCAGTGAAACAGCAGTCTACTGAGCATGTTTTTCATGATGCTTAGATGGCACACAAGAAGAAGAGCGTGCAACTTCCTGTGAGGCAACAAATTTCATACCACAAAGAAGTGCAGGACAGAAAATCAAAAATATTCCATGGTGAAAAGAAGAGTGTAGTAAAGCTATAAAAGAAAGAAAGAAAGCATTTAAACAACTTAAAAAAAATACGAATATAAGTAATGTGGTGGAATATAAGAAAGAAAGAGCAAATGCAAGAAGAATAATTAAAAAAGCCAAAAGAGAAAGCTGGAGAGAACTGGAAAAGATACTCCTATGAATAAGACATGGAATATGATTAGAAACATGAGTGGAAAAGGGAAAATATTAAAATATGATTTTAATAGAGACATAGAGGGATATAAAATTCTAATAAAATGCTTATATAGTACTCGGTTAAGTAATAGGATTTAAATATAGAAAGTGAATGCTCTATTTTATTCTGGATCTTTAGGAGATCATATATTTTTTCTGGAGGAGCTGAACACAGCGCCAGGTGGCTCCTGGGCAGAAGGAATGGAATGGAGCATTTAATATTTATATAAATAAGATTACTTACATAATTTTGAGTGTAAAAGTAAAATAAAGAACGAAAAGAATAAAATTAATAATGACTGCACAATTGGAAAAGTAGGTGGCGATATGCACTCAGTATGCAACGCGCCAGTAAACGGAAGAAGAAGAAGAAGACTTCCTGTGAGTGGCGGAAGTTTTTAATCGAGGAATATAATCCCAATTTTCATGTGCTTGCTTTCTGTTCAGGAGCTGAAATATCTTCATCTATCATGCTTTACAGTTTAAATTGACTCCGGGACTTAAAAAGTATGTGCAATATATAAAAACCGAAGACAGATGAAGGTATAACAAGACATTGTATTTAGCTACAGGTCAGTTAGGAGCACTTTTAATGTGCATGTGTGCTAATGTTGATGGTTTTACTGCGTTCACAGATGCGAACAGTTATGTTTTGTGGATAATGTAACTGCGATGTTGATTCAGACTATTAGTGAAAATCATCTAATGATATAATTAGACTTATTTAGCTTGTTTAGGGCTGGTTACATTGCTATTTTTAGGTTCTGATGCTGTCTTTGTTCCTTTTCATTGCTTTATCTGGGATTTCAGACATCTGTTTGCAGAATGTCGCATGAAAAAACCCGCACGAGCCTTCTTTCTAACGCCTGTCATTTCCCCCTGGACCGGAGGAGAGCTCTGACCTTCTCACCTGAGTTCAAACGTGACAGCTGTCAGGTAAGCTTATGCGTGAAATGGTATGACGTATGAAATAGTGTTGTTTAAATGTTTTTATTTAAATCCAAGATATTAATCTTTTAATGTGTCCCAGACTGAATGTCCTCTTAAGATCCCCAGGAGAGTATCCACAGCTGTGGATGAGTGTGTGGATACAGGAATGTCGAAAGATTGGACAAAGAGCCACCCCAAGGTGAGTATGATTTGTTGACAAATTGTTTTTACGTTTGAGTAAAGAACACCACGCAAAGGTGCTCTATGCGATGTTGCAGGATTTTAGCTCGATTTTATTTTTTATCTCAAACCGTATGCAGCACCCCTTGACCGTCTTGCTGTCTGCCCTCTGAATACATTGGGGGGAAAACTCGCTCTCGAAGGACAACAGAGAGGCTGCAATACCGAAAGAATCATTTTGGGCACTACAACAAAAACAAACTTCGGCCAAACAACCGGCAAGAATAAGTCTAATTAACGCGCGTTAAACCCCACCTCTTCTTGCCGATTGGTTGGCCGAGGTTTGTTTTTGTTTGGTGTACATCCTGCACCCATAGTGTTTTGCAAGATCGCATAGAGCACCTTTAAACCACTAAAGTATTATAATATAATTATGGTTCTTTCTGTCTTATTGCTTTTATAAAACCATGCAAACAGCAATATGATAAAATCAGTGTTCAATAAATTATTAATAATAGTGATCAGTATAAATAAACCATTCTTTAACCTAATTGTGTAGTTTATTATTATAACTATACAGGTCACTGTTTTTTTTACTAATCTAGTGAACGATTGACTACCGAAAACTTCTCAGAGAGCTCTTTTAATGTTTCTGATTGGCTTTGTTTTCTTATGTACTGCTAGATTCACTGGACACAGTTGGCCTCAAATGGTACAACCTCCCAGTCAGATCCGAAAGCACAAAAAAACAACGATCAAGAACATACCATATGGCAGGAAATCCGCAGGTAATGTGCTCTTTACGTTATCCATCAGTTTCTGAAACGAAGCCTGTTCAGCATCACTTATAGTAAACAATAGGTTAAATAATTGTATAAACATGTTATGTATCGAAGTACAGTATTGTTTGCTTTGCCTTGCATTACATGAGATATGTCATTTTGAATGAGACAGATGTTGGCTAACTGACTTGCGTATGTGATATTTTATGTGAAGACTATCAATATTGCATGTATTTGGAAGAAAATGCAGATTTCAGAGGCTTGTAACTGAATTTTTTACATTCTTGAGTATCCACCACCTGTTTCCTGACAGAGGAAGTGATGCATCGAGCACACATAACATACTTCAGCATGCAGTGTTTCAAGCCTGTTTTTAGGATACCATGGGCAATTTATTTTTAACTGAAGTGATCTGGCTTTAACAAATTCACTTGAAAACAAGCCCTTTGCGCAGTTTTTTAAAAAAATATGTTATGCTTGTAATTGTTGGACTTTTTCCTGCTTGGTTTCATTAAAGCATCTAGGTGAAATGCTTAAAAGTTATATTTATTAAGTTTATATCAGACTTTTATTTCATAATAGAAGAGGGACATCCTGTTTTGCATGATATAGCACACATCTACACTGCCCCACTAAACACTTTTGCTTATCATTCACGCACCATCTGTGCATGTTGACCAGTCTCATTCCATGCCCCCACACTGCTAGTACTTAAAATGGTTGCTGTGTCATTAGTTAACAAGATAAGTCAATAAACAGCTGTGCAGAATGTACCAAATGTGTTTAAAGTGTCTGCCTAGTAGCTATGGATCCGCAAGTAAAGTAAGTATGTTTAAGGAGCTACGATGTTTGTTGTTCTTTGCATTAGTTTAGTTGAGTTTTCTTTGATTATGTTTAATGTATGTACTTATTTCCTACAGGCGTCAAGTTAAGGTGGTTTTAGAAGATGTCCTTCAGACAGAGATCGGGCAGAGATTGCTGAGATGTGGCGGACAGAGCTGCCAAAAGACAAACCAGTCAGAAAGCAAAAGGCGTAGTGATCACACCTCAAAAGCTGAACTCAAAGACAAGAGGAGAAGCAGTCTAACAAAAAGAGGAGAAACAAACTCTACTGGACCAAAAGCCACTTCACCATCCCATAATCAGGCTGAGTCATCCACTGAAATTGAAACATGTCCGCACAAAGAAATCAAAAATCAGGAATCCGAACAGCTGACCTCATCACAGAAACTATTAGAGTCATCTGAAGTATCAGGTAACTCCTGTTCACCCAGAGAAAGTGACTCACCACAGGCTGTTCAGATTAGCGAACAGCTGCCTAAACAGACCAGTCCTTCTACTTTTGAAGAGAGTGAAGTATTAGTTCTTGGAGGACCTTCACAGCATGAGGAAGCACCATCCTCTGGATGCGAGTCTTTATGCAGCCCCTCTTCATTGTTAGCAAGGCGGGGTAGTCTGAGAGAGGAAAAAACAGGTAGCGAGGTAAGATCGCTACACCTTGGTAAAAAACAAAGAAAAGCATATCACAGATGGTTTCAACAGAAATATTAAGCACCACAACTGTTTTTAAAATACGTTTAAAATAATGAAATGCATTATTAAATGTGACCCTGGACAACAGAACCAGTCATAGTGTTAATTTTCTGAAATTAATATTTATACATGATCTGAAAGCTGAATAAATAGCTTCCAATTGATATGTGGTTTGTTAGGATAGGGCAATATTTGACCGAGATACAGCTATATGAAAATCTGGAATCTGAGGGTACAGAAAAATCGAAATGCTGAGAAAATCACCTTTAAAGTTGTCCAAATGAAGATCTTATCAATCATATTACTAATCAAAAATTAAGCTTTAATATATTTTTGGTAAGAAATTGACTAAATATCTTCATGGAACATGATCTTTACTTTCTATCCTAAAGATATTTGGCAAAAAAAAAAAAAAAACTATAATTTTGACCCATACAGTGTATTTTTGACTATTGCTACATACCCCAGCGACTTAAGACTGGTTTTGTGGTCCAGGGTCACAGATCATCTATTGTTATATCAAAGCAAACTATAAAGCATGACTGGAACCTCATTTGTATTGAATTCATATTTGATTAGTTTATTTTTTTTATAGATCATCAATCTTGTATCTACATTTAATTCTATAGCATCTACCCAATAAGAAAGAGAGGAGAGAAACACTAGAGTGCCCCAAAAAAGCTTCAGAAGATACGGAAAATCACTTGCTCAGGAATGGAGAGGTGCTGCAGGAAGTGGATGGAACGAGAGGAAGTGTGTTACGCAGCTCAGTCGGGGTTGACGGGGAAATCCAGGTTAAAAGATTTCGTATGGACACCCTTGCAGGTGAACATGTTTCCAACTCCGACTCCGCCTCTGGGACAACAGAAGTGCGGAGCTACAACACAGAGTCCTCTAAACTCACCCCATCTGAACCTAGTAAGAGATTATTCTATTTTTTTTTTTTTTAACCAAATAAATAGTGAGCATAAAAGACTTCTTCTTAAAAACAAACCCTAAACCTTTGAACAGAAGTGTGTGTAATTAACAAATATCATTTCACTAATAAATAAAATGTGGTTTTAGCATGCTACACAGATATACCAGAGCATTTTTCTAACTTTGTATGATTGTTATTTGAAGACAATGATTACGTTGTTGCTTTGCTTAGTTGTTCTATCCAGTGAAGAGGAAGAGGACGGAGAGGAAAGTAAAGAGATGGAAGCCTTTTCCCTAAACTTCCAGCCACTGGAGGGTGCAAAAGACATGAATATAGAAGATAAATCGGTAAAACATTTGAGTGTCATTCACACACAGGTGGGTTTGGTGATTCAACTACTGGACAAAAATAATCAATTTTATTTTCTCAATAATTGCAAAATAGTATATAGCTGATGGTTTGGTGTCTTGTAATAGCTTATCCTCATGTAATAAATAAGCTGTTCCAGCCAGACACCGGAGGTCATGTATGTATGTTATGTTTTTATTGCCAGAGTTTAACTGTGGTAGAGCTACAGCTGTCTTCCCTTCACATGGGTGGAGTTAGTGCCGAATGTGATAGTATGAAGGTGAGAGTGATATATTGATGTGGTAGGTTGGAGTGATCAAATATGTGACCCTGGAGCACAAAACCATTCATAAGTAACATGGGTATATTTGTTGCAATAACCAACAACACCTTTTTCTTCCATGAAGATTTTTTGTACATTTCCTTCTGTACATATATCTGAACTTAATTTTTTTTTAATTTGTAAAATGCATTTGGACCTAATTTGGAAACCTTGGATTTTTTTTTTTTCTAACGAATCCTACATCAATGGAAAGCTTTCAGCTACCTATGTCTGAATCATTCAAGTCAAGATTTAAGCTGTTATTTACATTAAAAAAAAATGTATCTGGAAAGTTTTTGACTCTCTATTTGTGTCGCTTATTTGTAATATATCATTTTTCAGGTCACTATAGACAAGATCACCTTTTCATCAAAAGGTAAACACGTTTTAAACAAGCATTATTAGATATATATTCTGGTGAAGTGAACATTAAGCTCTTTCTATGTTTTCTTTTGTATATTGTTTTTAACTGTAAAAATAAATGTATAACCTTTATTTTTCCATACATTTTATATGTAATATATATGATTATACCTCTTTTATTTTTTTGTTTGCTCAGATTCTTCAATGAACGTTTCTATATCGACACCTAATGTGTGTAAATACAGTGTATGGGATGAGCCTATATTGAGTGGGTGTGGCCTGGCTAAGGACAGCGAGGTCCCTCCCCCTTCTCTGGTTCTCTTTTGGCTGTCTGATGACCAGGCACACAGATTACGCAATGACCTGTCCGGCATTTGGCCAGGCACATGTCCAGGTCAGCTAACTGTCTGCTATCTCGATTACCAATAATGCTGTAATATATTGTTATATATTTGTTAATATTGCTAATGTTTTAAAAAAGCAATGACAGTACTTTCTATGTTCTCCCTTCTTATGTTGTATGTGTGTGTGCAGCTGAAGGCAGTACTTGTGTGTTGCTGTGTTTGGCTGCACCTGTAACTGGTGTTCAGAGCGCGCTCTTGGCCTCTTTAATGGACATGGTTCAGAATCAGAGCAGCTCTGAACTCCTCTCCCTCACACAGTCAGAGAGTCTGACAGAGCTTCAGCGCTCCCAGGAAACGCACCTTCTCCAGCTGTTGACGCCTGAGAGTGATCCTCAAACCAGCGCTGTAGCACACGCAGCTGTATCTGCTGTGAAGGTTCAGACAAAATATTGCATTTATATATCCTGCATTTTCATGTTTGCAAATTCATTTCATTCCCGTGGTTTACTTTTTAGGCTGATAATGTTATTTGTAATTATATCAGATTATTAAATACAGAATAATTGTTCACTCTTTAGTCCCTCTGTATGTCAGTGTGGTAGTTTTTGAATGATCTGTTTTTTCAGCTTAGTTTGATCTGGGTGGACTAGGTTGAAAATGACGAACGAATTGTTTTCACAATTTTATGGACAATTTTATCCTTCCAGTCTCAGGATTCTGATGTTCAGTTGCAGCCAGTTTACACGCTTTGCCACAGTAGAGCTCAGGGTTCATACAATGTTACCTTGGCACCTACCCTTGGGGCAGAATGGACACCGTACCGACACTGTGGTCCGACGCGCAGGTAAAACCCTTTTAATGTTTTAACCTCTTGCTCAACAAAGCTGCATTTATATGATCAATAATACAGTAAAACAATAATATTACAAAATACTATTATAGTTTTAAAGTTTTTCTAATTAAAAATATTTGATAATATAATTTATTCTGTAATGTCAAAGCAAACGTTTCAGCATCATTACTTGAGTGTCTCACGTTCCTTCAGAAATCATTCTATTATGCTGATGTGGTGCTCACGGAAAGTACAGTTCATATTCTTGCAGAAACCATGTTGCATATTTTCAGGATTTACAATAAACTGGAAGTTTAAATAAACAGTGTTCATTTTAAGTAGAAATAATTTGGAACATAACAAATGCCACTGCTTTTTTTAACTCTGTTTAGATTGATTCAGTTCCCTCCTCCACCTACCAAAGGAGCCATCACCGTGACGACAGAGGACCTGGAGTGTTTAGACAGTGGCGAGTTTCTTAATGATGTCATCATCGACTTCTACCTCAAGTAAGACAACTTCTACCTCAAGAAAACAACTAAGGGTTGCTTTTAGGTGCAATGTATCAGTGGAAGGAGTCACAGTCACTCCATCATGGTTATTTGGGAAGGAATGGGTTTAAGAACAAAGAACTGAAAGATTTTTGACTATCAGCATGAAGTTTGATCCAGTTTGTTCTGATCAGGAACTGCCTGTACGCAGCACTGATGTGAAAAACATTGGCTGTTTTTAACAATACATTACTATTCAAATCTTTGGGGTCAATAAATTTACAAAGATTACATATTAGAATGATTTCTGAAGCATTATGTGATCATTTAGACTGCTAAAATTCAGGAATACATACATATTCAATTAGAAAACAGATATTTTAAATATACTGCTGTTTCTATTTTTGAACATATAGGCTAATTACAGCCTTGATGTGCATAAGGAGCATTTGAAAAAAAAACACATACGTACAGACCCCAAACTTTTGAACTTTAGTTGCATAGACCTGAAAAATCACTGTAACCCTAAAGATATCCTTGCTACCAAGAGTCTTAAACAGTCCTCTTTGAATGTTGATAACAAACTTGCAGACTGAGGTTATATTTTGTATGCATGTTTTTTATCTTCTTTAGGTATCTTCTTGTGCAAAAGGCCCCGCAAGCATCTGTAGACAGATCTCATGTTTTCAGCAGTTTTTTCTATAAACAGCTCACACGCAGAGACAACGCTAATGAGGACAGCACAAGCACACCGTGAGTATTTGTTAGACGGCACACATGTTTTTATATACTCCTTTTGAGACACTGATATACACTTTCTTTGATGACGCACTTTCTTTGGTTGTCCGTCAGAGCTCAGGTCAGAAGGCATCAGCGTGTGAGGACATGGACACGTCATGTAGACATCTTTGACAAAGACTTCCTGTTTGTGCCTGTCAATCAAGAGTGAGTATTAGCTATAGAAGTAGTGTTCGTTTAAGCCATGCTTTTTTTTTAAGGGCCAGCTGTGTTTACTTTTTAATTACGTGTTTAATTTCTTCTTCTTGTAATTTCATTCACTATATTTGTGCGGTCTATATTGTCATTATAAGATGTTTGAGCTTTCGTATGTTATGAATGCACCAGTGTTTATTATGTTTATGAGTGTCTTTTATCATGTCTGATGTTTGTTTCAGAGCTCACTGGTACCTCGTGGTGATCTGTTTCCCTGGGTTAGAAGAGCCACTGTATGTGAAGAGGAACGGACTCTGGAGAGGCTCTGGAGAGATTGATGGAGCTGAAGGTTTGGGTGAGTCTGAGGGGGAGGTCCATGGAGAGAATACATCCATCAGTGATGAGGACAAAGGTGAGATGTGTCAGTTGTGGAAAAGTATAATTCTAATGCTTTACTATTAATTTGCGTATGCTTACTACTTCTGAGAATCATTTGATGATTCTTGACCAACGTTTGTTCTTAATCTAGATGACAGTCGTATAAAGTCAAGCACGTCTCATCAACTTCCCGTAAGTCAAATGAATTTATTAATTAGTTGATTTGTTGGATAGCACCTAATTTGATATAATGTGACGTGGACAGATATTTTGCACTTGCTCAGTTATAGCAGAACCTTCTCCCTTTGTAGAACTGTACAGAAAGTACCTGCAAGAAACCTATTGTGTGTAAAAGGTATGTGTGTTTTTTTAAATAAACTGATTTGTTTGTCATAATGTAAAGAACTTAGTGTGAGAAAGTGTTTTTCTAATAAAAAAAACTTTTGTGCTGCATACATTACGAAACAAAATTATAATAATACTAGATTTAAGAGATGTTCTGGATTTATTTTTATTATAAAAGTAAAAATTAGTTTATTTTCTATAATTATGTTGCTTTTTATTCATATATATTTTTCATTATGCAGTTATGGAGGCTTGCAGGAAAAGGATTTCACTGCTAATGTATCGCACAACAAACTCGTATTTTTAACTAAACTAACATTCTAAAACCAAAACGGGTTTTTTTGAGAATTATTTTTACTCTTCATTTTTTTAAGACCATGTATTCTCATCATGGACTCCCTGAAGCTGTCGGTTCATGAACGTATCTTCAAACTCTTGCGCGAGTGAGTGTTTGTGAACTCATTACAGTCTACCGTAACTTCATCTTACATTAAGTGCTTTTGTTGTTGCTATCTGTAATATCATTAACGTTGTTGTTATTATTATTATTATAACAACTTATTTACTAGTGTTATGTATGTTATTACTTATTTTGATGGGGTTTTTAGATACCTTCAGGTGGAGTGGCACACAAAAAGAGGTGGTCATCGTGATTTTAGCGTTGACTGTGTCCACTGTACAGTCCCCCTTCAGGACAACAGTAGTGACTGTGGCCTTTACCTGCTACAATATGCAGAAAGTTTTTTACAGGTAGAATTATAGCCATTCTTGGTTTCCAAATTTGAATTCAATTTCAAATCTGTGTGAGAGTCTATTTTGACAGCAATGCTATTTGTATGTTCTTAAGGACCCTGTGGTAGATTTTGACTTGCCGTTGAGATTGGAGCGCTGGTTCCCACGGCAACAGGTGCGAGGTAAACGGGAGGAGATTCGAGACCTCATCCTACACCTGTACAGATTTCAGCAAGGCTCTCTGGGACCCGAGTCTTCAGAAGATAGGACAGACCATGGAAATGTCATTCAATGATGTTAAGCTTTTAAGTTCACATGATTATTTTACGCTAGATATATTTATATTTTAGCTGATTTTGAACCTTTTTTTATTAATTTTATGCTTTTGTATACACTGTTGGAAAAACATTAGAAAGCAAGAAATGTCGATGAAACAATAAATTTGTTCTTTTTGATCTCAATTTTCTCTGTATGTTTTTATCGAGGTAAGTAGCACAAACTTTCCTTGAAGGGGACATATGGCAAAAAATGATTGATCTTTCAAGCCAAAAATAAGAAGACAGTGTTAAAATGGACATTTGTAGTGTGTTTATGCTCTCTCTTAACAGTGGCTTCAGTTGTGATGAATGAATGTAGGAGAAACCTGCCTAGACACATGATTGGATAAAGAGTTGGTGTGGCATGAGTCCTTGTTCTGATTGGCTAATTCAGTAGTAGTAGCCAAGTAGAGCATCAAAAGGCCAGGTGCGTGCAGAGATGGTATAGGTTTAACACTAATCGGGCAGTTAGGGATTAAACTGATTTGCAGACCACCCACCTTCTTGCAGTAATCCCAGCATTCCAGTGCGTGTACAATGATGGTCTCTGTCTGCTTATTCAATCTAGTATATACTAGCTGGTAAACTGATTACTAATCTTAAAGTGTGTGCACCAAGGTGGTCTGTAAAACCTGCTGGAAGCTATATGGTAGCATTTCCTGCTTCTATACAATTTCTTTTTATGCTATATTTGTCGTATGCACCTTTCACTTCCAGTGTGATTAAATGGTTTGGAAATATCAAAGTATCAAACAGTTTGATCAGGCTAACAAAGGTAAATGTCTTACACAAAATTGCAAAGTATACATAATACTAACACAATAAGAAGTGGTATGAAAGTTTGGAACACTGTAAAAATAAAAAAAATTCTGGATGAAAAATGGATAAAGTCCTGGCGGAAAACTGCCAGTGTGTTTTCTGTAACATTTATAGACATTCCTTCCAGTCTTCAAACACAATTCAATGTGTAATTCAACTAAACAATTCAAAGAGCACTTCAGTAGGGCTGGGCTGTATTTTTACAAACCTTTCTAAGGACACAGACACTAAGCCACCTGTACAGTCATTGTAGATAAATCAGTGTGTGAGCACAGGGGGTACAAAATCCTGTCTTAGCCTTAGCCATGCCATTCACGCACAGCCACATCTACAATTAAATTTTGTTTAGAAGTAGTTGTTTCCTAAACAATTGCCCTGAATCTGAAAAAATCGCATCTGTTTATGTGATGTCCTTGTCAGTCAGGTTTGTAGAGGGCAACAAAAGAAGCATGTTTGCAGGTCTAATCTGCTAGCTACTTTCCCCAGATGTGAATCTGTATTGCAAATATAAATTCTGGCACTAGTTAGGGCTTTGATTCGTTAAACATTGA
Source organism: Enteromius trimaculatus (assembly GCA_032361065.1). Lineage (NCBI taxonomy): Eukaryota > Metazoa > Chordata > Actinopteri > Cypriniformes > Cyprinidae > Enteromius > Enteromius trimaculatus. The sequence goes on from JAUMHP010000057.1 coordinate 7,837,614, forward strand.
GACATGCTTTCGAGGTAGCAGACATTTTTAGCTAACATTGCTACTAACGTTCCATTGTTATGCTAACGGTAAAAATAGTTGGCGATTTTAGAGTGCTAACATTACAATAGGACAGCTTTTCCTTTTGAGTGAAAATTATTACCTGTTAAGTGTTCCTTATTAGGAAATGGCTTTAGAGTCAAAAAAGGCTTCTCTGGAGATGCATGCTAGATTTTCCAGTCGTTTAGTCCACTGAAATGATACAAGTCACTGTCCTACCTTTTATTTTCCCTTTGATAACCGATTTCTTTTGGGTGCATGTCACAATGTGGAACAATAGATCTGTCACTGCTTCCATTTTATTTCACCTAAGTAGTTGCATACTTTTGGTCAAGTAATGTACTTGCTTATTACCTTGTACTGCTATATTGCATTAATTTATTTGACTTGATTGTTTCAACACATAATAATAGTGAGTAAATGATAGAGTAATAGTGATACTGTACTTGTTCTCAATCTTAAAGCATTTTGATTCCAGTTCATTTACAGTTGTTGCAGACTTCAAATCGTTAATACCTGTCCTTAACCTTACAGGTCAAATGTTCAGTTGAGCAGTGATTACGTAAGCATCACTTTAATGTGCCTCCACTGAGAACTGTATATTGGTTTCAGATTAATTTGGCTTCTGGATATCTGGCAAATCACCTTTTCCTCGTTTTCTCTTCAACTCCTTATTTCCAGCACAGGTATATTTGGTTTGCACCCTTGCTTCTTCCAGTTACTTCTTGATTAGCTGCTCTACAGGATTACTAAACAAGATTAGAAGGAGAGAAAAAAAAGGAAAATCCCTTCCATCTGCCTAGCTGCCAGAAGACTGTCACAGTTATACACCTGTGCTCATCTTTGACAATCTGGATAGCAGTTTTTAACAATATACTATCGTAAGTATCTGTGTAACAGGTATGCACAGGTGTAGGAAGGCTTGGTCACATCCTCCGAAGTGAAGCAGGGACTATAGCACAACAGCTTAATTTTCAAGCTACAGGAAGTCACCATGTGGGCGCTCATATGGACATGTATCCTGTGCTGCTTAGGCTGTATTTTTGCAATAGGCCAGATGGATATTTCTGCAGGTGTGTGCCTTTGTACATGTATGCATATATGTATTAGGTGGGACTAATGGTTATTCCCAAGTAATTTGTTTGCATATATTTTTTTTTTCAGTGGAAGTTGACCATATTCCCGTGTTTGGACATCCAGATAAGCGCTCACAAAGACTATTTCAAAGGTTTGTGGAGAATACTGGACACCATGGACTCTTGCCAAGACATAAGCGTAATGTTTTTCTGTCCAGTGGAGTACGCCTCTGCAGTCAAGAAACAGCGCAGCAAGTCATCAGTAACCACCTCAAATATTTCCAGCTCAGAGGTGAGACCCTATTACCAATTCTAATTATATTTTTAGTAATAAAAAAGACTTAATAGTAATAGCATTGTATAGTCTGTGTATAGTATTGCTTGTGCTTGCATTCATTGACTAATGTATATATATATACACACATAATTGAGTGTGAAAGAACTGAAAGGAGCTTTTCGTATACATATTAAAATCACAAACTTTAGTGTCTTTTAAAGATATAATCGCAGATTACATAATATTAAAAAAAAAAAAAAAAATGTCACAAAAATTAGATGCAGGGGTGAAAAATATTTTCACTTCTATGGTTTAAATTCATTTTTACATTCTGTTTGTTGTTTTGGTAAAACAGAAGATAGACCTTAAAGGACATCATTCTACAAGGAATTATATCAAACAAACAGCAGCACAAACACAAGCCATCATTAGCTCTGGAATTGTTGGTTTATCTCATGCCGTTTTTGTCCCAAGCTATAATAAAGTTTAATGCCTGAGCTCAACCAGATACTATTTCTGAGAGTCTGATATACCCTTTTATAGACATTCTTATATTACAACAAAGCATGCTTGTTTTTAATAGTTACAGAACTCTAACAGTGCATAACAGGAATGACCTAAGTACTCAAAGCCAAGAAGTGATGAAGCACTGACAGCTAAGAGGAATGACAAAAAGCACACTGCTGTAAACCCAAAACAAAATCTTGATCCAAGTAACAAGATTCGAATCCTAGACACATTTTTGTATAAACCTCAACATTAAGATTATACAAAGATTTCCATTAAATAATAAATAACTAGTGCAAGCTGTTCTGTACAGCTGACAGCTGAGCATGTAACGATGAGATCTCATTAGCATTTGGCAGTCAGAGCCACTCTGAGGTCTCGGGTTAGTGTTGATGGACCTCAAGGTAGTCTTTCACAGTTCACGTGTGATTTCTCTCTTAACAAATTAGAAGACAGTATGGTGGGGTTAAAAGTCATCTAACACATTGGATTGGGGCCAGTAAGGTCGAAGTCTTAATATCCATGACAGAGATCAAGGGTGCGAGAGATCTTCTCTAAGCACACTATTGAGACACTAATTGTGAAAGTAGAGTTTGTGATTGCACAACAATGTCATCTGTACTACAAATTGCTGTCTTTGTCAAGAAACTGCACCCATATGAGTGTAAACAACTGTGGCACAGAATTCCAATTTCAACATCCTTTCAAAAAATAAAAATAGAAACAGTATTACCAGGTTACTTGGGATAAATACTGTGGTGCAGTGATGTAATAGATATATATGATGGTACTGATTAATAATCATTTTCTCTTTGAAAACTATCACAGTATTAATATGATGTCTGTCAAAAATGAGGTTCTATAGTACTAAATTAATTCCAAGTCATTTCTAACAACAGCAGCCTATTGGAGTATGTTATATATGTAATGTTAGGCTATATGTTGGCTTCTTTGTTTTTTTTTTTTGCATTATGAGCCGTATGTTTGTTGTGGGAAGCTCAAAAATCCTGGCTATAGAGCCTAGTGTCTCAAGTGTCCAATCAAAGCTTTCATTTTTGAGATTAAAGGCATGTGCATTTATTCAGAAAAAAAAGTAAAAAAAAAAAAAGGGAAGCCTGATTTTATTACTTGCCGGTCTGATGTGTTTTGTTGCACTAATACAATGTTGTTGTTGTTTTTACATCAGCATGTCAGGAAATCGTATGGGAGGCTTTCAAAATCTTCTTGGACCGCCTCCCCAATCAGGAAGAATACAAGAGCTGGATGAGCCAGTGCCAGACAGAAAAACTCTCTGTGCTAGAGATGGGTGCTGCTTTTAGCCAATCAGAAGAACACTTAGCACTGATCCATAGTGTATGTAGCATAAGACCTGTATAATTAACATTGCACTAATGCTAGCTGATACTTTTGTTATGGGTAGGGTGTCATTTGTGCATGTGTATATCTGATGTCTGTCTTTTGAATCTTTATGGTCCATTACAGAGACTAACTCAGACGGGCCTGAAAAGGTACAATAACATTTTAAAAACCTGTTTACACCAACCCTTCCTTTTCTGAATACCCCTTTCCCCTCAGCCATTTATTTATTGTAATAGATGAGTTCTGTCTTACTTTTTCTCCTCACCTTTCGACTTCCTCTTTCTTCTCAGTAATTCACCTACATACTCAGTATGCAGGTATACACCCTTCATACCTGTTCTTTATTGTTCAATTAAATGTACTTTTCATTAGAGAACTTGTGTGTGCAGTTGAATAGTTAACTCTTATCATTTTAAGCTGCCCTTTTTCGTTTTTACAGATCTGAGGAGTCTTCCCAAGAGCAAGACCACGTGTCACCAGGTCTGTCTATTGTTGTTGCTGGCAGTTTCTTACATTAAAAAAAAAAAAACTTTCTTGGTCAAATCATGGAAACTTTGTCTGCATGTTTTTAATTTAGTTTCCAAGTCTTCACAAGAATTTAGCTTTTTTTTTTTTATTTAGACATACAATATTGGTTCAAACTTAATGTGTGCAATTATTAATATAAATGCTGTAATTGGAAAT
>JAUMHP010000057.1:7843008-7865071 GCA_032361065.1 Enteromius trimaculatus
TGCATGCATGAAAGCAGGTTAGTGAGTGAGAGAATGTTGCAGTCTTTGTTTGAGTTAGAATAAACAATCAGGAATCATGTTTATAGTCATGCAATTACTATGGAGCTCTATAAGGCAAGAAATTATTCTGACAGAAACACCTTAAATTAATACTTTGTTTTGAAAAATTTACATGACATGAGATTATTGTGATCGTCACTTGCTAAATTTTTGCATCCATTGTGTCGCCTTCTCTCTGCAGTGGTGAAAAGGCAGTATTGGTGGAATATGTTGTGTCCCTCCAGACCAGCAGTGAAGAGATCAGCAGCGAGACACTGGACTTCATTAATCTTCAGTCCAACATGGTAGAAGGCACGTTTAGTTACTCAGAAGGGCCCACTGTTCAGTACACTATTATTGACATCCACCCCGACATCACTGAGGCTCTGCATGGTACTGCTCTATCTGCTTATATAGCAAATAGTACGCTACAGTACATCTCTGCAGTCTTTAATGCTATAATGTTTTCTTGTCAGTGGAATTCTCTCCAGAGGAAACCCATCCTGCAGAAGAATCTCTAGACCCTGACCACAAGGTGAATTACATTTCTGTCAAGGTGGCAGTGAAGTCACCAGTATACCAGCGCACAGTATACCAGTGCATGAACTGTGTGGTCCCTACACAGTGTTCATTGCTCCCTTCTCCCTGAGCAGGGGAAATCAATTACAGTTTACTTCACTTCAACATTCATTCACGGATTTGCACTTTACATAAGTGAATACGATTTTAATTACATCTCGCACACTTAAATGCACTTTAAATGGAATGTGTAAGTTCCCTTCAAACTGGAATCTTGGTGGAATATCCAGTTATGTCCACTTTGCAGGACACTTACGTTTGAATAGTACAACCGTCAGAAGCGACAAGAGAAAAATACGAAATGTCCAGAACGGTGGGGCGCGAGGACCGGGATTGAGAATCGCTGCAGTATACCAACTAGATATTTACATATACAAGGCACACAAATTGAGGTAGTATTCTTGACACAGGAAATGTGAGCGAGTTTTGTACCAGAGTTTAATATTTAACAATTTCAACTAAATCTACCCTAGCAGGAACACTACTAATGACTTACAAAAAGTCTGGGAATCAACTGTTTTATTTTGATTATTGTTTAGGATGATATTTTAGCAGTAGAAAAACCATCTGAGCTGCCTGGAGAAGTGATGAGGGAGGTCTTTACTGCTGATGACCATTTGGATTCTACAGTGTCAGAAGAAGAAGGTATGGGAGACCAGGCTGTCATCATACTTTATAAACTATCCCAGCTGTAGTTCCTCAGTGGATAATGACTAACATTCACATGTACAATGATTTACAGCAGGGTTGTACAGTGCTGCTCCTGAAGGGCTAGCATCCTGCAGAGATTTGAACATTCTGACCCACTGGAATGTTTCTAAATTCTGCCGGACAGTGGCCCTCCAGGACCAGGATTGAACACTATTTATTTACACCAACATGGTGGTGAAAAACTCAAGATGCTTGTTTATTCCTACTTTCAGACTTTAAAGACAATGACTTGGTGTCACAGTTTCTTCTCAACCAAACTCTTGCTGTGGACGGTGAAGCTGTAGGTCCCATTATTGATGACAAGCAAGACAGTGGCTTGACAATTGATGATTTTAATCCTGCCTCTGGATCTGGTGCAGAAGACGACTGGGTAACTGTACTTATTAGGGCTCAAGAACCAGTTGGAGAGACAGAAAGTGAAGAAGAGGTTTTGATTGATGTAGACATAACACAGAATGAGGACTATGAATTCTCCACAATTACAACAGTGGTTGAAGAGGACCAGATTTTGAAGGAAACTTCTTATCCTTTTACTGTTAAGGCTGAAGAAGATGGAAATCTACAGTTTGGTAGCGAAGTGCCCACAATGACGCCAATCAAAGTGTCTGAGGCAGAATCTACCCTAAAACCTGAGGAAGACATACTTCCTGCAGAAGAAGAGAGGGACCATGAGGAAGAAACTGTTTTAACTGAAACGCAAAAGGATGAGGAAACTGAAGTTGCTGTGATCATAAAGGAAAAATCAGAGGAGGTTGAAGAAGAGGAACAGGAAGAATCTGTTGACAGTATTACAGTGGCACAGGAGAATGATTTTGTACCGACGGATGTTTCAGCTATACAGTTTTCAGAGGAAGTTCTAACAGAGGACGAGATCCTATTGGTCAGCATTGAACCAGCAAGCCCAGCCTACCCAACACCTCTTTTACCTGAGAAAGAACCACCCTTCTCCCTCACTCTTACCCCAGCTGAGGTGGAGTTGGTACATATCTTAAATTCACAAGACATGAATACATCTCTAGATGTGATTCATTACAAAGAGGAAGAGGGTAGTGGCATCTCTGGTGTCATCCAGGGCGATGGCATTTCCAGCATAGCTTTGCCAACGAACCCTGGGCGTTCTTTGATAGTGTTTTTCAGTCTTCGTGTAACTAACATGATATTTTCAGAGGATCTGTTCAATAAGAGCTCTGCAGAGTACAAAGCCTTGGAGCAACGGTTCCTTGAACTGGTAGTGTACCTCCTCTTAAGTACTACCATTACTTGTTATTCCTCTTCAACCACATACCCAGTCAAACCTCCGCTCATCAATCCATATCAGGAGTGTCCAGTCCTCCTTCTGGAGGACCACCTTCCAGCAGTGTTTAGCTCAAGCCACAACTAAATACACCTGAACTAGCTAATCAAGGTTTTCAGGATCACTAGAAACTTAAAGGCAGATGTGTTGGAGCTAAATTCTGCTAGAAGGCGACCCTTTCAGAAGCAGGAATGAACATCCCTGATCCATTTTAAATTATTTACTGATTCATCCCCAGCTCTTGAGGTCCACTTACCAGTTTGAGCAAGGCTTGCAGGAAAATGGACCTTGGGGACCAGAGTTGAAAACCCCTACAATATTTTATACTATGTGGCAGTGGCTCCCAGCCCTGGTCATGGAGTACTCCCAGCTCTGCACATTTTGTATGTTTCCCTAGTCAAACTCACCTAAATTGTGTCAGATAAGTGTGACGTCAAAAATGTGTGTACTCCAGGACCAAGGTTGGGAACCTATACCAGGGCTCTTCAACTCCAGCCTTCTTGGGCCAAACACTCTCAAAACAGCTCATCAAGATGTCCAGAAATGCTTGCAAATTGTAGATAGCTGGGCTAGATTGGGATCATTGATATAGTCTGCAGGGCACTGGCCCTCCATGACTGGGTTTGAAGGGTTCTATTATATACCATTTATGTTTGTGAGTTTATGAACTCATTATTGATATTGTATGTCCCTCAGCTCGTGCCATATCTGCAGTCAAACCTCAGTCACTTTGAGAACCTGGAGATCTTGAACTTCAGGAATGGAAGTATTGTGGTGAATAGTCGTATGAAGTTTGGGAAGCCTGTTCCTCGTGGAGTCAATACTGTCGTTTACCTCATTCTAGAGGATTTCTGCAACACAGCTTACCAGACCATGAACCTCGCCATTGACAAATATTCGTTGGATGTCGAATCAGGTCAGACAAGATCAGAAAAGCTTTGGTCCTAAAGCATGTCAGTGATGCTTTTAGGTACCTTGTCACATGCTGTGCTTCATCTATGTGGGTATGTCTATGTTTGTTCTAGGGGAACAGGCAGACCCGTGCAAGTTTCAAGCATGTAATGAGTTTGCTGAATGTACAGTGAACCAATGGTCAGGTGAAGCTGAATGTGTGTGTAATGCTGGTTACTTCAGCGTGGACGGACTACCCTGCCAAAGCATCTGTGACCTTCAAAATGACTTCTGCCTGAATGATGGGAAATGTGATGTCATTCCAGGCCAAGGTGCCATCTGCAGGTTTGTTTATTTGATTACTCAAGAAATTTTGTATACATGCACATTTAAGAAAACTGATTACAGATCATGTACTGTGCACTGAGATCTGTTCTACTTGGAGAATGGCATATTCATTAATTTTAAAGTAGCTACTAGACTGACTTCGACTTAAGTATTTTAAGTTATGTTTGTCTGCACTGTAGATGCCGTGTTGGGGAAAACTGGTGGTACAGAGGGGAACATTGTGAAGAATATGTTTCTGAGCCACTTGTAGTTGGCATCGCCATAGCATCTGTTGCCGGGTTTCTTCTGGTGGCATCAGGTGTAATCTTCTTCCTAGCAAGAACTCTGAGAGACCAATATGACAAGGATGAGACGGAGGATCCAGTAAGGTAAGACACATACCGTGTTAGTCTGGTAAATCATGGCTTCATCCCAACTCACACACTTTCACTGCACATTATTATATTTTCTTTCTAATACGGACTTTGTCTTATGTGAGGGAACTCCAGTTCATGAAAGCTTTACCTCAGCAGTCTGAGCTTTCAGAGCCGATCACCTGACACAAACCCTTGATTAGAGTTTGACCTTGAGTAAAGCAAAGCAGGAAAGTTGAAAAGGTGCTATTTAACTAAAACCTATAACAATTTGAATAAAAACATGATATTTCAAAGAAAATGTAAGCAAAAAAATTGTAACGGTGATGAATGAAAACTTTCAGCTTGCAAATCATGATTTATCACATCCAAAATAAAAATTTACGTTTGCATAATATATGTGTTTTCTGTGTGTATTTATATACACTAAAGTTAGGGAAGAGGTTTTGATTGATGTAGACATGCTACAGATTGAGAACTCTGAATTCTCCACAATTACAAAAGTGGTTGAAGAGGACCAGATCGTGCCTGAGGAAACTTCTGAACTTATTACTGTTAAAGCTGAAGAAGATGGAAATCTACAGTTTGGTAGCGAAGTGCCCACAATGACGCCAATCAAAGTGGCTGAGGCAGAATTTAACCTAAAACCTGAGGAAGACATACTTCCTGCAGAAGAAGAGAGGGACCATGAGGACTGAAACGCAAAAGGATGAGGAAACTGAAGTTGCTGTGATCATAAAGGAAAAATCAGAGGAGGTTGAAGAAGAGGAACAGGAAGAATCTGTTGACAGTACTACAGTGGCACAGGAGAATGATTTTGTACTAATGAATGTTTCAGCTATACAGTTTTCAGAGGAAGTTCTAACATAGGACGAGATCCTATTGCTCAGCATTGAACCAGCAAGCACCTAGAAAGAAGCTTCCATGTCCTGTAATTCCATTATGAGATTTTCATTAATTCATCAACAAGGCTGATCTTTGCTCCCCTGATTCTTTAAGTCATGGCTTCTTAACCTTGCAGATGTCTGCTGTGACCTTTTTTTTTTGTGTCTATTCATGTTTGTATGCAGGAGAGAGGACAGTCCACCATTTCTAGACATGGCCACTAAGTACAACCCCATGTTCGAGAGTGATTTAACTACAGGCTACAGCCATTACTACCAGCGGTACCCCGAGCCCCCAGTCCACAGCAGCGCCAGTGCCGAGGCATCCACAGAGTTCAGCAGCGAAGAAATACGGCATATTTATGAAAACAGTGAACTCACTAAGGAGGTATGGGTCTGTGCATGCCTATGTTTACAACAAATCACTTTGTAAGTGAAATTTTGTGTGAAGCAAAGCGAGAATGTGATGCATGTTCCTGTCCATTCTATAGGATATTCAAGATCGCATCCGCATCCTTGAACTCTACACAAGAGATCGTCAGTTTGCAGATTTTTTGAAGCAGCATCAAATGTGAGTATTTTTTTTTTCTTGTTAATAACCTATAGCTTTGCTTATTTTTTTACCCCTCATGTCATTTTATTTTTATTTTATAAGAGCAATGGATAATCAAAGAGAAAGTTCCTCCAGCAGTCAATAGCTGTCCAAAGTCCAATAGCCTGCTGAGTGCAAAACAATGAAGGTTAGTAAACAATGTTATGAGAACAACATGTTACAGTGTAACAGTATGCTTTGCGTCTCCAGTGTTGCATCTAGTGTAAACATCAGTGGATCTTTAGGACTTTTCAGACTTTTATTATTATGATTTTTAGCTATACTAAATACATTGTTTGTACTGATTTGCGTCATATGTTCCTCTTCCAGAAACTTTCGTTTTCTTTCAGGATATGCCATCTTAGTGATTCCAGAGCAATATCTCTTCAGCCATTCTGAGATCGCCATCGCAAATTAACATGGCTGCTTATGGATACTTCTTAAAATAAGATTTCTTTTGTTTTTTTTAAAAAGACAATTTTCTTTCACAGAACGGGATCTTGGTCACAGAAAATATCCTTGTCATTGATTGAAATGTTTTGTTAGTGCCTTCTATTCTTCTCTGTCTCTCAGACAATCAATCTTTGGTGTTTAATGTAAAAGATCCCTGCTGCATTAACCCTGACAGTTACTTGAATCGCAGACCATTAATCTTGTATCACCCTCTTAGCTTTTATATTTTCACTGTTTGTCAGAGTTTTCAAGCTGTTCTGTATTAAGACAAATCAAAGTCAACTCACTTGGTGGCCATCTTGGAAGCATCCTGGCAGCTATTTTCTATGTAGGTAATAGTTATACAAGTATAGCTCCTTCATTTTTGAAGATTGATCAAAATCAAAAAAGACATTTTAAATAAGTAGAAAAATATGACGACGATGTTATCACAGATCTATAGATCTTTAACTGAAAGTAGGGGCTTCTTTTCCTACAGCTACCATACTGAGTGCTGCGATTTCTCTATTTTATTTTCTTAGTGAGTGTACGTCACATCCTTCCAACAATGATTGTTGCAATAATGGACATTTGTATGTATTTTTTACATTATTTACTATATTAAAAAATGTATCAGTTAAAGGGTATCGTTCAGTGAAAGTGAAAACTGTCATCATTTACCTACATCGTTAATTAAGTGAGGACATGATTTGGCAGAAGTGTGAACGATGCCTTTGTGTTTTTGTGAAAAAAATGTAATTTTGTTATACTGGAGACTTTTATTTACACGTTTTATTACAGGTGCTAAGGTATTGTTGATTGTTCCTAAGGTATTGGTTTGTTGCATGTTTGCCTGTGTGTGTGTTATATACACTGTGTTTTGGGCTGATGGTCTTCAGTGTATCAGAACTAATTAAAGAGAGTAGAGAGCTCACTACAATTAGTCAAAGTAGAGGTTACAGCCCAGATTGCAGAGCATTAACTACAGCATGTGCAGAAAGTGTGATATATAACTGTTTCCAGTTTATAGCATGAAAATGTAAATGGCTCCAACATTGAAGTCCAGAAGTCTGAGACAGACTCGATATGTGCAGTATAAAGTCATGAGGGTGATTAAACAATCATATTGTTTCAAGTTTGGGTGTATTGATCATTTAGTGATAATGGAAAGATCTCCAGAGTCACTTTTTGTTGATATTATGAGAAACAAATGGAGATGAATGTGGTAATGTGTAACATGTGAAAGACACAATTATCCATTATTTGTTTGCTAGTGTTTTAAGTAGAGAGAGCATGAGCAACGAGTACAATCAGAACCAGGCTGAGTGCCTGAGCCACAAAGAAAGTGTGTTTCTCTCTACAATGTCTGTAGTGAAAGAACTGATGGTCCAATGATTTTGTCGACATTGCAAACGGAATAAGCTGTTGCAGTTACACAGTTTTACCTCTAGAGAGCGGTGTTTGTGTTTTTAATATGTCGAAGTTTGATTAATGCACCACACAACAACAGATGATAAAATTACTGTAAAAGAAGGTATAGATTGTTAGGTTAGTATAGAAAGTATCGATTATTTTAGGTGCTGCTTTGCATTGGCTATGAGGCAGGGGTACAGATGCTACAGTTCTTGTAAGTACTGAGATAACACAGCTTTTCTCAAAACGATTAATTTTCGAAGCGCTCAAAACATTGCAAGATGTTTTAAATACAACGAGGATACAGTTCAAAGTGTAAAGCAACTTCCGGTTCAGAGGTAATTTACTAAATTATTTACTTGTTTTAAAATGAATGAAAACTGAACCCAGATCAGACAAGTAAAAACCATTAGCAGTTGTTCAGGGTCTCACCAGATTATCTAAATTTTAAAACGTAATGCATTAAAAATACTGGCCATTTTACAGAATGGATGGAAGTTGTATAATGGTACACCTTTCTGGTGTTTGCAAATTTGTCACAACGAAAACGGAAAACTAGATTAACACTCGAGTTTTTCTTACATCTTACATGTATTACTATTTTATTACTTTTTTCAGAGGCGAATCAATAGTTCTTTTTCATATATTTCAAGTGTAGTTTATGAGTTTTGTTGTATTTGTAATCCCATTTGTCTGTGTAGAAGGCAAAAAGTTGATCATAATAATTTCAAAGTTAAGGATTTTAATAATTTGACATGTTATAGTAGTGACTGTTTAGGCAGAAAAAAAATGTATGGCATAACAACCAAAAAACAAAGATTTCACTACTAAAACTCCACCAAATGTTTCTGTAGTAACGGTTTTGGTAGTGACAGTTTTAGAGACTTTTGAACTTGGTCCTTGTGTACCTGAGCATATATTTTGTATTTATCATCCTTTCCCTTTCCTATCAAAATGCTTGCTACCTGGTCCATTTTTTTCATGACAGATGAAAGTATTGGAGGCAGTGTGTGATTTACACATGATTGATACAATGTGAGGTTGTATTTATTTTTCAACATATAAAAAAATTTGTACTTAAAGTGTACTTAACTGCAGGAATAATGTGTATTTTTATGGATTTAGTTCAAATCAGTCTAGCAAGAAGCAAAAATAAACTTTTAAAAACATCAATGAAAAAAAAAACACAAAAATCAGTACAAAAATTTCAGTACTTTATGGGTTAGTACAGCCACAGGACAGCCACCTACCATTTGAAAGTAATAAATGATGATTTGTTTGTATTCAGTTTGCACCAATTCTGTAGAATGGTCCATAATATCCACCTTATTTTTCAATTAATTTTTAATATATAGCTTTTTTTGCCATTTTCTGTAGGCCTAAGTGTTTTAGATCTCTGGTTCATTAGACACTGAGAGGAAATAACAAGAAAAATAACAGCGTGCAGTAAATGGTATGGTTTGCACTACAAACAAACCAGTATGTTAAGATAATACATTTAAATACATGTAAAGATTCCAGTTTAAACTGTCAAGCCGCATAACACGCGTTTTTGTACAGCTAATAAGAACTGGAAATGGATATGACACTGAAAGCCAGACCCATTACAAGGTAATCCAAGGCAAATGTGTTGTTGTCTTTTTTCAAAGTGGTTAGGAGTTTTTTAAACCGATAAAGTAGACTACTTATTGTTTTATATACATTTAATGGACAATTGCATCATATTGAAATTGTTTTGACCTCCTATGACATCACTGAGGTCTTCTGAAATGGTGAGACTTCAGAGACTAGTGGAAGTAGTTGATTCAGGTGCTCTTTGCTCATTGCTGGGATCAGTACTGCACACAAAACCTTTTCATCATTTCACGGTGCATCTCCCATTCCGCTTGGTTATTTTTGTTGCAAAGAAGCATTTTAATGCAGGGCTTAAATTTGATTCTACTTAATGGATTTGCTTAATAAAACAACAGCAACATACTCAGAACACGACCATGATAGAATGTGGATATATAATATGCTAGATCTGAGTCACATACTATGTGTTTGAGATAAGTGTTGGACACAGACACAGAAAGAGATTTGAACTGTTATTGGTGTGCATCTAGTGATAAATCAGCTAAACGTCCTGCTGCAGGGCACATTTGTACATTACTTGTCAGTGTTACAGTCCTAATGATTCTGTGTGCTTCGACTTTTCTGGCAATGTTTATAATGAATCACCCTCCGGAGTAGAATTCATCAGTTCCCCACACACACATAAGCTGCCAACAGCTGCATTTAGTCACTTTTTCTTCCTCTGAAGAAACACAAACACACAAAAATTCTCACATTTAACACCACTGATCGCTGATGTCAAGGGCCACCAATGAACTTTGTGGACAGTTTAGTCCTTTGAGTAGGGCGTCAAGATCGTTATTTGTGTGTTTTATGCAAGCACATATTGTCCACACCTTAGCCTTTTTTTCTGCTTGTGTTTTAGCTTGTTTGTTAATTGGTATGCGTGTCTGTTTATATTTGTGTCACGACCAAAATTTCTTTTGCAGGAACATGTGCGTGAAGTTCATTTGGTTCAAGACGACTCTCCCTTTGAGCCAATCACAGCTGCGGAGCAAAGCACACACAATCATCTGTACCAAAACATTACACACAGGCTTATGCAGTATCACCATGGCCCCGTTAGTACTGTAGGTTACTTGAGCACCCCTTCATTGACTAAATGAGAAATGTGTTCCCCATAAAATTCATATACTAGATATCATTTAGCATTATTCTGAATATTATTTAAACATTTTATACAACCCAACAGCACATTGCAAATAAGATATTGCTGCCGTTTAGGCTACTTTAATTTATTTGGCAGCCACTTTGTCCAAAGTGACTTGCAAAAGAGGAACAAGTTTTTATGTGACAATTCATTAAACAGGAAATATAAACAGCAAGAAAAGACGCAAAACACCCAGTTACTTTATGAGTTTTTGCTCTGATAATAAAAATAGTTGCAAATGAAGCCTAAGTTAATGACTGATTTATAAAGTCATACCGGTTTGTTCCTGAATTAGTCAGTGTTCCCTGAGTATTTATTTCTTTAATAATTACTTTATTGAGTGACTCACTCTTAAAGACTGTCTAAAGAGTGAGACAGAGAAGAGTCTCTGTCCAGGCCGAGGTTTTCGTGATGCTCTTTCTCACACAAAAATTTGTTCTCGCTTTATTTCATTTACTGTTCCAATATCTTATTGTCTTATTGAAGTTTTTGTCATTAATTACCCCTATGCCAATCCAAACCTTTGTCTTCTGTACACAATTGAAGTTATATTAAACTATATAATATTTTGGATGAAAGCTGGAAGACTTGTGACTGTCCCAATGACTGCCAAACAATTATGTCTGTCAAGGTGCAAAAAAGTATTAAAGATGTCATATGAATGCTGCATCTGCCATCAGTGGTTCAACGGTAATATTATGAAGCTACGAAAGTACTGGCTTTCCAGGCGAACCACGCCAAAAATGCGCAAGGAATTGTGGTAGCTAGATGTAAACAAACCAGCGTGGCGGACCGTATGGGGCTTATGCTCATTTACAATCATTTCTATCACCAAAGTATCAACCTTGCTTATTTGAGGGAAACGGAGAAGGAAAACGGCGGAACTGGGACTTCACATCACGGGTGGGAAGTGACAGGATTGACTATTACCGTTCCAGTGCACTTTCATGGGTGGAAGGTTGGAAAAACACTAGTTGCCTAGAACGCAGCATAAGTACGCAGTTCTGTGTCAGCAGCAATGGAAAGATGCGTCTTGTTCGTGTATTTACGCTTTGATTCGTGCAAACAGTATATTTCCATTGGGTCTAATTACAGAACTGCATAACGTTACGTAATTTGCGTCCAACGGTTGATCTACAAAATGACGCAACGGTGACTTTACAGTGCCGACTCATTAAATAAACTCATTATTTTTTATTTTCTTTCCGTACAAAAAAGTACCCTAGCTTCATAATATTGAGGTTGAACCACTGATGGCAGACGGAGCATTCAGAGCAAAAATATCTTAAATTGTCTTCCGAAGACGAACAAGCTTGTATGGTTTTGGAACGACACGGGGGTATGAGATTAATGATAAAATGTTCATTTTGGGGTGGACTAAACTATCTTATTTATCAGCAAGAAAGTAAGCTTTTGCGTATTTGTGAATATGCAAGGATTTTCATTCATTAGCTGCTTAAAAAAATACACAAGCCAAGAAATCTATTCTATTCAGGTTATTTCATTGACTTTAGTCAATAAAGCATACTGTAGCCTACATCAACCCTGCTCACCCCCTCTCCCTAGCATCTGTTATTGAACAGCCGACAGTTTTCACCATTCCCACGTAATCCTGCTGATCCCGTTGAATTAAAAAATTAAGACTGCTACAAAGAGACATTTAAAATCTAGTTGAGAATCACTAGCCAAATCTATGTCTCATGTGATAATGTCATACCTGACCTGCAGGAGCACTGGCAGTGCAGTTTGACATGCACAGAGATCAAACATGGAAATTTATAGATGACTAATATTAATCCGTCCTTTAGACACCTCTTGGCACTTTGCTTTAATTATCACTGTGCCCAAAGAAAACCTGCCATCAACAGTATTATTTATTAACGGACAATTTTGTCCTGCTTCCAGAGGGCCCGTGATCAGGATCCGCTCTGCCCGGAGCAGATGAGTGCTTTCAATTTCCTTCAAGAATGCAACTTCCTCTCATTTAGAGTCTGAAAGATGCAAGTCTGTACAGCTGCCTTAGACACTGGGACGTCAAACAAACAACGACAGAGAGCAAATAGAAAACAGACAGATAGAAGTAGAGTGGTTATCCCTGACATCCCAAAAACACATCTCTTAAACATGTGACTTCTGCCAACAGCTGAGACACGTCAGTCCTGAAACAATAAAGAATGATCCATCGGGTGACCTGTCACACATACAAAAAACTCTCTGGCCTACTTTTGATATATATACAAAGTAATATTCACAAATTTAACATTAATATTCATGGCTGATGCTGTGGGCTGGGGACTTGTGTCTGTTTGTGATGTAGTTGGCATTTTTAAATGAAACATCTGTGCTGAATTTTCAATTATTTATCCTGAAACACCTCCAAGATTGAGGAGTGGAAAAAATCAAACTCCTGGTCACTACAGACAGAAATGGCTATGCAAAATATTGAAAAGCTAACATTCAGTCCAAGTACTGTTTAAAATAGACTTACCTCTTATAATGTGGAAATCATACATTATATTTTAAATGTAATAATAATTTCAGACGCTATCGTTTGACACTGTTCATCAGATTTAAAATATTACCAACCCCAAATTTTTATTTGGGTTGTAAGTATAAGTTTTTCAGTATATAATTCTTAAAATATTACATATGGCAAATAAGCTATATGGCCGTGAATGTATAACATGGTGTAAAAAATAGATTTTCCAATCTGACTGCAAAGATCTCAGAAGTTAGACCTTTTAAATTCAACACACTCCAGCAGTTCATAATCATTTGTTTAGTCACAGTGATTTGTCAACTTTAATGATGATTTGAAGTTTGTCTGACCCATAATTTATTATTACAGGGCTAATAAGAGACAGGAGACTCCTGAGACACAATGGCATGTTCAAAGGTCTTCTAGACGGTGACCGTAAGTACAAACAAATATATAAAAAACATTTTCTGGTAATCAACTGGAAACAATTATGTTTAGTCAGAAACCTGGAACATGGATATATATGCTATAAATATAATGCTGTTGTACGTTTTGAACATGTTCGTTATTAATGAATAGATTCCAATCAGTCTTCAAACATTTCTTCATGTTTTTCTCCTTTAGCTGTGGTTAAATAAATTTAGTCTGAGCAATGGGTAACATATGGTATTACATTATATTTTGAACAGCCACACTATGCTGGGAAAGGATAAAAAAGGCAAGACAATATGATACATTAGTTTTCTCTCAACAACAATTATCCTCAGTAACGAAACAGTGCTTTGTTTAACCTGCTTCAATTTCTTCGTTCTTGTCAAACGTGAAGATTGATTTTTTAGAAATGTTTTATTGTTTTCTTATAGAGGTTCATATTTCTGTTATGAATTGTACCATGTGTATTTAGTCAAAGTAATTTTGTGAACTAAATGAGACATAAAAATAGTTCAAAAAATATTTTATGTCGTTTTTTTTTTTTTTTTTTTAACTTTATCCAGTGATGTGAAATCCAAAATGATTTATTTAATTGAGTGTAATACATTTGTTTATCATGGATGTGCTTTATGCTCCAATGTAAATAATGCATGAATAATATAAACATAATATTGCAACAAAAAGTATTTTTCCCTTCTACTGAGGGTCCTAAACACAGCTTTGTGATATTATCACAGTGACTATTTAATGAAGCTGATCCCGAACTGAGGCAGAAGAAAAGATGCAACTTAAGAAGAAATACAGAGTGTGCTGAAATGCTGCAGCGAGAGAGAGACAGAGATAAGCTAAAGGTTTAACAGCTACAGTGTGACATCATAGGGTCCCTCCCTCTTGTTAATAATCCAGTGTAGATGGTCGAACAATCACACACCCATTTCCAAACACACAAAACCATACCACACAGTTTCTCTCACACAGAGTGTGCACTGACACCTGATCTGAGGTCACTTTAAAGGACAAGGAGAAACCATATGATTCAAGAAAGAACAATTGCAGAAGTTTAGATAGAAGAGGTTTGATTGGATTATATGAGCTCTGTATTGTTTTCTCTGAGAAAAAAAGGACAACATGCGAGCCTTCATCCTCCTCTTCCTCAGTGAGATCTTGCTGCTGAGACTGACCTCCACAACCAGCGTAAAAGGTATCAACACAAAGCATTTCAGGCTTAGATTCTAGACACGTTCTAGGATCTTAAATATTCATATTTATTAGCAAATGTGACTGCCGATATATCACTTTACAGTTTTAGCTCTTAGTTTCAAATGCATGCAACTTATGAAATGATATCCATGTAAATCCTGCATGCAGTATGCCTATTATAATGCAATACCACTGAAGTCATTAGTCTGGTATGCTGTGGATGCATGGTGCTGGTTAAAGGATGCAAGCTCAGCTGTTGTCAATCTGTATGTACAGATATACATAATATATATCTGGTTTGGGATATTGCATCATATTTGCTGCAGTTGTGACCATTTTGCAAAGTGCATTAAAAGAATTCATTAATTATGTCTATGATTACACAGTAAATAATTAGTATTATATCAACAGCGAATGTTTTGAAAGCCTCTCAGGTCATTAAAATGGATTTTTATTGGATGTCAGCAATGGATTGTGTTGAAATTGCAAAGCAAATATTGTGTGTTGATGTCTTTATTGGCAGCAAATACAAGGTCACATCAGGAGGCAGGTCTGTTTTTGTGTGTTTATTATCTGTTTCCTGTTAAAGCTTGAATCTCTGAAGTGAGATTGTTAGAAATATTTGAGTGGGTGAAAGCTTAGTGCATGGGCGTTGGTTGAATGTGGATTAACGTAGTTTAGTTTTATTTTGCTTTAGTGTTCAATATCAAAAATGACTTCACGCACTGAGTCTGTACTTAATGTGCCTGTGCCTGGATTTGTTTTGGCCTCAGCACTCCCCTTCTCCTGTGTCACGTGTAAGGTGCATGTAAGAGCAGACCCTTGTTGTGCAAACTGACATATATCATATACTGAAAGCATCAACTCCACAAGTGCCACTAAGCAATGACCTCTTCATCCTATGACACTGACTTATTGTAACACACCTCAGCCTTGACTAATTTATCCCAACACTGAACATCTCTAAATCTCTAGTTCTCATGGAAACCCCTGTTTATCCGATCTTCATTGTCATGTGTTGCACACACTCTCCCAGAGGGAAAAAAATGTTGCTGCTTCATAGCTTAGGAGACCTGAAGCAGTTCTCCAATACGTCAATAAACATTGAGATTTTACACACTCCAGGTGGAAAATGTTCATATTTTGTAACTTTCAACAAAATGAAATTTTGCCACCTCTGAAACAAATTGGATGACTAGACATAGGCCATTTGAGCTATTCTTTTTTGATATTTAGGCATTGTTTTAAGTTATTGCCTTTCTGAAACCAACTTGAATTTGAATATGAACTTCAACTTGTCCTACATCTCAGTTTCAAAGTGTTTTTTTCCAAATATGGATGCAGGCATAACCCTAACCCTAACACACATTTTCCAAGATCCTCTGAATTTTTAAAATTTCAGTTTCAAATTCAGTTAACTTTGGTTTAGATGTTTCTTCTTAAATATAAATAGAAAGAACTGTTAATATACAGTGGAAATTTAAAGTCATAAAAATTAATGTTGAATACATTCATTTTCCAAAAACAACAACAAAAGTACAATAAAGGGACAATAAAGACTTTCAATTTCCATTAGATCAAAAAAAAAAAAAACTGAAAATTCTTTTGAAATTCTACTGATAACAGAATACTGTATTATATAATTAGTATTATTTACTGAGAAACAACTGTCAACATTGCTAATAATAAAAAAGTGTCTTGAGCACCATGATCAGCATACTAGAGTGATTTCTGAAAGATCAAGTGACACTAAAGACTGGAGCAATGGCATATTTCAAGTAAATATATTAAAACCGAAAACAGTTATCTATATAAATCAAATAAATGCAGTTTTGGAGAACATAATTAAAGTCTTAACTACTGAATTATTCTGTAGCTATGATAATTTGGGTTTGTAAGAATGTAATGATTTAAGCATACTCTAATGGAAAACTCTAATGGAGAAATATACAAGAAGCAGGACATGTCTCCAGTTGTTAATCAATCAATCAATCAATCAATATTCCTGCGGTTTGGGAAAAAAAAATTCTCAAAGTGTCAGATTTAGTGGATGATTATTTTAAACCGTAAACAAACACGCAACAACTGTTTTCTCATGTTACATCCACACATGATTTCTGTCATATCTCTGCAACACAGTGGTTTATCTGCTGATTCCTCTGGGAGTCATAGAGAAACCAGGTCTGACGTAATAATGGGCTGTTTGTGAGATCCAGAGCTCAGTGCTCAATGCCAGGGGTTTCCCTCAAGCAGAAACAACTTTCTCTGGCATAGGACGCTCTCTCATCATTCATTCTTCAGAAATGGTGAACGCACACATTTACAAGAAACAAACCACAGGACTCCCGCACTGGGATTCTTTTACGTATTTGTGTTTTGTTGTCATAGTTTGCAGAACTAGGTAATTATAACGGCAGAACGTGATGTTTGAGAGGGAAGCAATGCAGCTGGCAAGTGCATGGGTGCATGACAAAACCACTTTCATTTAGACTGTAGTGTAGCTTTGAGAAAGGAAAATATGACACTGGACTGATTGTTATTCCAAGTCTCTTGGCAAAAACGTTGTAGATACAGTCACATGATTTCTGATATCCCTAGCTGAAGTCATGATGTAAATGTAAGGGATTAAAGTGAATCTGAGATCATTATTTAAATTCCAGAGCAAAGACAAAACATGAGGGTGCATATCAGAGTTGTTGGGGACACCATTGTATTGAAGTTCATCCAGCCCCATGCGGACACCAGGCTGGAGGGATATATCCTGGGCTATGGCAGCAGTATGTTCTCCAAACAACTTATCCAGCTTCCTGAAGATGGACAACCCTATGAGACTGAGATAGGTACTGTATTTATTTCTAGCCTTCTTGTATAGAGATGTTGTTTGTTTAATAGTTTCTTTATTGATTTTTTAGATGCTGAACCCAAATATCTCATTGCGGTACAGTCGAAGTTCCCTGAGGAACCTAAGAAAAAGTGTGCAGGTAAGCAACATGATGCTGCAAATTAAATTAAATCTGTGTATAAGCTCATCCCAAAAAGTAATTGAACTACAGAGTGGGTCACCACCCATCTTGAAAAGTGTCCCCCCTCACATACACTAATGTGCCACAAACAGGAAGTTAATAATATCACCAACCATTCCCATGTTATTAAGGTGTATCCATATAAATGGCCCACCCTGTACAACTAAAAAAATGCCTTTTGTGTTATTACTTTTATACAGCAGTTCAAAAAGTTGTTGGCCTTTAGTAAATAGTTTTTTTTGTTGGTGTACATGAAGATAATTGATGGGAATCTATTTTAAAGATTATGTTTTACTAGAAAATATTATAAATTAGTATAAATTATTATAGTCAGCTGAACGTGACCTACCAGAAGATATGCTAGGCTTGATTTATTTTAACAATTAGTTTTAGAGCATATACAATGGACACAAATAGTGTGTGGTTCTGTGTCAGATAAGCCACATGGATATTCTCCAAAAGGGTGCTACTACGGTGATGCAGAAAGAAACAGATGAATTTTTGAGTAAATGTTGCTATTTTTATATTCTTTGCATACAAAATGTATTCTCATCGCTTCATGGTGGTTCAACCACTAATGTCAGACGGACCCAACATTTGGGTAAGTGATTAATGACAAAATTTTAATTTTGGGGATGGAGTAACCCTTTAATTGTGAAGTTTACTAGCACTTTCTGAGTGAAAAGTGTGTAATAAATTTTAGCTCATTGCTTTCTTGTGACTTCCAGGAAAATTGGATCTTGACAAACCACTGAACATCATGATTGGCTCGGTAACGGAGTCATCAGTGCTGCTGTCCTGGGGAACACTATTGACCAGCCCCTTCATGGATACCGTTGTGGAAGACTGTTTTGATGAAGGGTATGTGTCCTTGAGCATCTATGTGTGTATATCCATGTACTGTGTGGGTGTTAATCTGGATTGAATCAGTTTGTTGTTGACCTTCTCTCAAGATGTGTGCAATTATTACACAGACAGAAGACACAGAGCAGGTACAGGATCATGTGTGCAGATGCCCATGTGTTCCAGAAACAACCAGACACTCGGATTACACACATTTATGGGCAAAACAACAGACTTTAATAAATTACACGGTATTATAAAAAGTAAAAAAAAAGAAAAAGGAAACCGCAAAACACAGTAATAAAATTAACAGATGTTTGGGTGGAAAAAGAAGAATTTGGGTGTGTATGTATACACAAACGAATGCACACATATATTTTTATATCATTGTTGGGATTTTCCATATTTTTTTCCGGAAACAATGGTGTTTTCTATCTCCTGCATGTTTATATCCTGCAACACATCAGTATGAAGTAATATTGCTCATAGAGACCGTTGGACATTTTTACTGTCCTTTTGGGGACATACGGTCCCCTCAGTGTAGGCACAATGTTACCCACACACACTGTCCTTGGACACGTTAGTGGAAAGCTTGACCTCAGCCCTCTACAAAACAACTAATCTGATGCCACTGACCCATAAAAACCTTATAAATGCCAGAAGGAGAGAGAGAAGAAAAAGGAAAAAAGGAGCATCTGTAAGCATAAATAATATCTGAGTTTTGCTCATTAGTGCCATATCACGCTGATATTATACAAGTGGGAGTTATTCAAACCAGAGGTCTATTTTTCTTGATTCGACTGCCATTTTAAACATAGTTTGTAGATTCTGGTTTGCCATTTTGTCTTCTCTCAGACAATTCACAGTGCGCTACAGAGAGAAGGAACCCAGCAATACCTGGAACTACCAGACCTGTCCATCCACCAGCACAGTCATCGACAACCTCAAACCAGATGCTCTGTATGAGTTTACGGTCCGAGCAGACACAGACACTAACAGTGGAGTCTGGAGTCCGCCGGTCATCCATAACACAGCTGGTGTGTCCCACTACAAAATATCCATTTCGCAAAAAGTTGTAGTTAACAATTGTCTTGTTTATTTTTGATTTCTACTATAGATGTTTAAGATGATTATCTGACAGATATTTAAATGAAGCATACTGTAAACTAAGAAGTTTACAAAACTTGATTATTTTTTTCCTCCTAGATCAAATAATAGAGCCATTTAAAGAACTAAACCAGGCGAAGCCTAAGGTACATAAATATTTAAATTTAAGGACAACACTTTTATTCCTCTGCTTTATCTTTTACTTAATTTGGATATTGCTTTCTAAACAGAATCCAGTCTTAGCAAGCCAGGAATCATTCCTGCCACCAGTGCCAGGTAAAATCTTTTTCCTTCCTAAACACAGTCATGTAGAGTAGTAATGAATACAAAATATTTCATGAATTTTCCTGCCACTTTTTTAGTCTTAAACAACATAAACCAGACCAGACCAGCCCCTCTATTCAAATATCCTAGCCTTCCAAAGCCAAGCAAAACATCAGGTAAATGACGTTTTCTCACCTTTCAAGCCAAGCAAAATAATAGATTAGCAGAATGGAATACAAGCATAATGCATGTGTGTAAAACAGTATACAACATTTGAAAAACTTGTAAGCTGCCTTTGTCACCACCTTAACATACATATTTTAGTATGTTGACCTCCAGTCATCTTGAAAAGAAATGTGGTTATTTTGCAGTCTTGTTAATTTGTTGTAAAATTGTCAAAAAAAGGAGATATATATGCCACAGTACATGTGAAAAAGCCACATTTCTGCCTCTCTCTAGATAAAGAACAATTAATATTTTTTTACGCCTGGTTTTCTTCATAAAACATAGAGCCTGCATCAACATTATAACTAAAATTTCCAGCTTTAAATGTTTAGACATCTTTAAACACTAAACAAACCAAGTTTACCTGCTTTTTCTCAAATTAATTATCCATCTACGTAAAACAGACTAAACAATTCTTCTGTTTTATGTCTGTGACCTAAACTGTGTTTTAAATTGTTTCTCCTGTCACATTAATTTTACAAGATAAATTCCAAATAAATGTCCTTCATGTGTATCATAACGGCATGGGCCAGATGGGAATTTTCTAAAATATGCACAAGCTGGATGAACTGTTGTTGGAGGAAAAAACACGTTTATGAAATTCCTGCTTAAGGATTTTATTAAAACCTAAAAATGTCCCATTAACTTCTGCGACAGAAGAACTACATGTCTCATTATCAACAGATTTTATTTCTGTTCTTTTCCTTTGTGCCATTTTCATTGACTGTCTGTGATACAAAATGTGTCTTTTTCTACAGCTTCGTCAATAAGGACAGAAAATCCCACAACAGTTCCTGACAATCCAACTACCTTAAACGAGGACCTTCCTTCCTCTCAAACATCTATTATTCTGCCCAATCTAACGACAATAATCACACTTCAACCTCAAAGCCCCACCACTCATCCCTGTACAACCCAAACAGATCTTCTCACAGAGCAACATACTAGCATAACTCCACAACAACCTACAACATCTCAGCCACCGCCTTCCAGAACCACACAACAAACCAGCTCAACCCAACAACCATCCACTACAATCCAACAATATACCCGCAAAATGCAGATCTCAGTCAAAGATCAACCAAATACAGCCAAACAGCTTCTGAATACAACCCCACAACAAACAACTTCACCTAATACACCTACAACCAAACCACCAATTCAGCAAACCCAACAACGCACCACCAGCACTGCCCAGGAACATCCTCGCCCATCTGAGAAACAAGACACTATAACTCAAGAAAGTCTCCCTACAAGAAAAATTCAGCCTAGGACCAAGCTGCATCGACTGAGCACAACCCAACGGTCACGAGGCACGTCCAAACACCAAACCACCCACACATATTTTTCTGAAACCACTTCCCACTACCAGTCCAGCACAATCGCACATTCTGAACAACCCGACACCAAACCACCACCAATAACACAGGATTGGTCCACAAATAGCCATTCAACAACAAACACAGTTTTGACTTCACACACTACTACAGCAAATATTATCTTAGTAACAGACCAACAAACAGACGTCTTAGTATCACAGCTGAAAACCGATGTTAGCCAACATCCTGTATTTAGCACTAATCCATCCATCCCTGAAGAATATTCTACATCCCATATTCCCACAACTAAAACTCCACCTCTTACTGAGAACATACAGGAACTGACTACACATCCTATACATCTACCCATAACCTTTTGGTACCAGCCCAGACCCAGCTCCACAGCAAAGTATTCCAGCACCACTAAACAGCAAGCTAGTACAGCTAAATACAGTCCAAAAACGGACTCCCAAGTTGAAAATCGACCACCTACCCCTGAAGAATGGTTGCCAGGTACCCCAAAAAACCTACTAAACCTCACACCTCAAACAGCTTTGACCAAATCCGAAGCCGTTCAAAACTCACCTGCGGCGGAGAGGGTAACAGTGGGGACGAGTCATCCAAGTCGACCAGCGGGTAACTTCACCCCTAGACATATGATGAAAGCTAGTTTAAAACTTGAATGCAATCCGGCAACTTGAAATGTATCACTTAAAGTAATAGTTCACCCCAAAATAAAAATGATCCCATGATTTACTCGCCCTCAAGCCATTATATAGTTACATTTAATATTTAGTACTGCGCCTTTTTGGACTAATCCAGCTGCCGTACCTGATGGATCGTTGGTAATATTTCCGGAAGATGACCATGT
>JAUMHP010000057.1:7865171-7879284 GCA_032361065.1 Enteromius trimaculatus
AAAAAGCAGTTTACGAAATACGTTTAATGGCACATCTGGCCAACGAGTGATGTAGATGTTGTCACATGACTGCATTTGGTTTGTTTCAACTGGTTCGGACCAGAGCAATCAGTGTGGTGTGAAAAGGACCCAAAACGGCAGAAAACTGCTACATTGTATCATTTGTTGCCCTTGGTCTGGACCAAATAAACCGAAGCACAGATGTGAAAGCACCCTAAAGCTTCCAATTACTGTTGCATGCACATTCGCAAGAGAAAAAGTTATATCCAACTAGGATAGCTTGAGGGTGAGTAAATCATGGGGTAATTTTTATTTTGGGTGACCTATGCCTTTAAGACAGTAGAGTCAAGTCCTGTTCCTGGAGGGCTGCTATACTGCAGAGTTTAGCTCCAGACCTAATGAAACACACCTGCATCAACTAATCAGGATTACTCAAAATTTCCAGTCAAATGTGTCCTAAATTTTGCAGGACACTGGCCTTCTAGAAGCAGGATGGAACAACACAGGTTTAAGAAATTCTTGGATGTTTTTTATTCATTGTTATACCGTTTTTTTTTTTAAATAACTGGTGCCAGATATTCCTTTCACTGTTATGGATAATCTAGACAGACTAAAAGCTATTGGTCAGGGATCTTCTAAAAACATTATCATTGCAATATGTTCTGCCTCTGTATGTCAGCTACTTCCCAGCCAAAGGACGAACAGCTACTGTCACAGCCAACACTTACAAATGAGGTGGCCAATAGGAATGAGGGTAATGATATCAGCTCCAGTTTTTTCTCCTGAATGTGCTGTTTGTCATCTGTCCATATTAACCACATAAGTCTTTGTTGTACACAATAGCGTTGTGAGTGTCAGCACCAAACGTCATCCTGCTGGGCAATGCCATTACCACCTGACTAGCACTGAAAAACCCCACCACTGCCCCCAGTCGTCTTTAAACCATCACCAACAGCACCAACTCTCACATTACTATGCCATTCATTCACCTCAAGTGTCTGACTACTTCATCGACTCAGCACTTGCACTGTCATAATGCTACGCACACCATTTCCACCATCTTCTCTTCTAGATCTGTTGGCTTCTGTTTCTGGATAGCTGGTGCTCTTTTGTGAGCTTCCCAGGCTCATTCCCATCCAGTCAGTCAACAGATCCGTTGCCAAAATCTTTAATCCTTGTCTCCTTCCCATTGCTGACTGTGTTTGTGTTTATCTAGGCAGAGGCATCTTCCGCAACTCTTCTTCTGTGTCCCACCTCCTGGCACGAAATGTTACACAGAGATCAAGACCTCATGGTCGCGTCCCTTCAGTTCATCATACAGGCTTTTTGAGGCCACCCACCGGGTATCGTAACTCAACAAGCAGCAAGAGAATGGGGAAGAAAGGTATCTGAGGTCTTCACACTAACAGAGGCATCATTTTTCCTTTAAGAGGGGTTTTTGACTGTTTAGCTTCCTTTTATGCTTCCAGTAATATATTCATCTATCGTTACTTTCATTTATGATCTTTATTTTGTCATTCATTTTGTCTAGCTGTTTTATTAGACTTTTTAAATGTTATCTAGTGTGCAAATTCAGAAATGTGGAGCGCTGGGGCTGTTTCACGCCACGTTAATAAGCAGAAGCGTGTAAGTTCAGCTCAAGTGTACAGTGCAGTGTTGCTAAAGAGAAAGGATAAAACATATTTTAGGTTACTGCACTGTGTATATATTTTAATTATATATTTTAAGTATTTAAGCCATATTTATTTTATATCCATTTATATCAATTCATTTGTTGTATTACAAATCAAATGCTCAATGTAATTTCTGAAGCCTGTTATTATGGATAAATTACATCCATAATATTATTTTTATTATGATATTATTATATTCGTTTACTTATTCCTTATATAGGTCCAAAATAAACTTTTGACAAGAAGAGGTAAGTCAAATGGATGGACATTACAGTTTTCAGCTGCAATATAAGAACAAGTAGTATGTTTTTATGAATCTGACATAATCTGAACGGATCAAAAAAGAAAAGAGATTCTATAAAGTCCTTTCTTTCATTATTAAGTTTACTTAATATTCTTAGTTCACCTGGAATTGTTAGACATGGCAAAAACTTAATTGTATAGGCTTATGTTCAGTGTATACTGTGGACATTCTTCTTTGCACATAGTTTCTTGGGTGGATTTTAAATTCGTTTTTTAAGGGACTCTTCGGACCTGTTGACAAGATTCATGTGTTATCTGCAGGGACAAGACAAACACGTACAGTCTACCTCTTCCTGCCAAAAGTCTGTTTTACATCTTATCCTCTTCACGCTGTCATTTAATTCTGCACAACAGCTGATGACTCCCGTAACACCTGATATTACAGCTCAAACTGTATGGTTACACTTTGTTTTGTGTCAAAAAGTTCCTTTTTTCACATCTGGCCTCTTCACTCTAATATCAAATCAAATAAGTTTAAATATTGTATTTATAATATTGTTGTTTCTGATGTGCTTTTTTTTTTTACTTTTTTTTTTGTCATGTCCCTTTAATGTTCACATTTAATGATTTTATAACAGTGCCCCATGGTGAGCAACATCAAGGACTTTTGGGGTCCAAATTTCCAAAGGGAACCAGACAGCAACATGGTAAACTCCTTTATGGATTTTGAATGCATGTATTAGTTTAATCTCATAAGGGTTTGCAATATTGCATTTTTATTACAATCCATGTAACTGTATTTCTAAAACCTGGTATTTTGTTTTTTAGTTTATTGTGTGATTTTGTTGTCCATGTCCCAGGAAACCGTGAATCCAATTGTACATAGTGTTAGCTTGGACACAGTTTTAACATGATGTCTAAGATAGATGTCCCTGTTTGGTAGAAAGCGTCTCCTGTCTAAATAACGATTCCCTTGCAGCTGGATTTCATGACCATTCTGGGCCAAAGAAAATATTTATGTGCTGTTCATGTCATGATGGATTTTCAGAGCTTATGATTCTTTGAAAAAGCATGACAGATCAGCCATTGATAAACTGATGAGATCCTAGGATCCTCTCTCACTTTCTCCATCAGCCTCTCCCAACCAAAGTCAACTGGATAATAAAGAATCAAGGCACTCTGTCCTTACCCAATTGCTCATCCCATCCATCGGTCTGACTCATATTAGAAAGTCTACTTGAACACATTTGGCAGACATATGATTACTTTCGTAAATGTGAAACTGTCCTTCCAACTTTTCTTAAAAACCTTCTATTCTTACTAAATTAGGTTCCTGAAAGTGATCTGGAATGTTTTGCGAATCGCATATTGGAATAATAGACCATTAAAGAGATGGCTGTTGGAAATAATAATGTTTGGAAATTGATTAATTGACAAGCTTTGGTCAATATTATCCCGCACTTCTATTTTGAGTAAATATGCTGCATTATATCCATGTAATGCTGCACTCCATTACAGCATTGGTCCCTCAGAGCTGTTTTTGGAGAAGCCACAGTCCTAAGAGTCTGGACTGCATTAAAAGATCCCATTTGGCTCCCACAAAACTCTGTCTGTGCGGACATTAACCTGATGTCATGCATTATTTTTTTAATTCCAGCCATTTAAATGTTATTAAGAACATGCTTGTTTTTTTTTAAATACTGGGGGTTTTTTTTAGCCTTGGAGAATTATGATAGCTGTTTCTTTATGCTGATCTGATTTTTAAAGTGAAAACAAAATTAAAAGGACCAACACAAAGAAAAAAGTCTTACTTTGAACTTTTTATCAGGCCATAGCAGCTCCAGCTGTCTTATTGTTATTCCGATAATTCTCATCTACAGCATAATTTAACTGTTTTTTTTTTATTATTATGGTCAGACTTTTCAGTTACTCTTTGATAAACCATAAACAATTACCATGTATCTCCTACTAATCTGCTGCCTACTTTTACAGCAAATACAAAGCTGAACCAGGTCTCAGAGACTAAAGAAAAGGGTGAGAACACTGACAGATATGTCAGATTTATCAGTGTCCATATGGCAACAGTCTTGTTGGACCTGCATGTGTTTCCTACCAATTAATGAAACATTTTCCATGTTAATTTTTAGAGAACGTTATTGATCTGAAGCAGATGGACCCAGTACCAGATTTAAAACCTCTAGCTCCACCCACTACTGAAAGAACAGCCAAACAGCGGCCACCATTGACAACAACACCACATTCTGTTTTTGAGGGTATGCTCTAATTGGATTTGTACAAAAACTATGATGAATACAACAGTCCTAAATACTGAAATTAGAGTGTTCCTGTGCATATTTCTTATAAAGCAAGATAATCTGTTGAGAATGAGAGAATTGGTGATTAAGTAGTTGGAGTCTTGAATTTCATGTTTCATGTTTGCCTTTGAATCTTAGGGAGTCGTTTTGACACCGGTGACAACTCCTCTGTATTCAGTTCTCATCCCCTCTCTAAGGTGGATGCCACGGGGAAGAAACGTTTTGTGGGTAAGTTTATGGACTAAAGTATTTTGGACCTACAGGACTGTCAGATAGAATTGTGACTGATTTATGATTCAGTCTTTTGAAATGAGTGTTGTACCTCTCTGACTGGCTGTCCTCTATTTGCAGCACCTCATGTGATCTATAAAACCGACAAACGTCCAGAAGAGCCATGCTCTGTCACTAACTCTCTCAGCTTCTTTCCTGATGAGGAGATCGGATACTTGAATGTCACTGGCCCACCCAAGACCCCTCCTTCCAATCTTACTGTGGTCGCAGTGGAAGGATGCCCCTCCTTCATCATCCTTGACTGGGACAATACAGACAATGAGACCACAGGTAGACAGAGCATTTGATTACTGCCTTTGCTGGCTCAAACTAGACACAGTATCGAAGAAGATGATGGACAACTTGAGAAATAAATGGGAAAAGTTGCAATGCCCAATATGGCAGCTGTTGGAAAGAGAGTTAAAAGAGCCAACTGCCTTTTTGATGGATGCGAAGTCTGTTTCTTCACCTCTGGAATGTGCATTAGCTGGGCAAGCCTGAAAAATATTGGATTTTAGCATTGGTTTAAGCTTAAAAGGCTAAATTTATGATACCATTGTTGTCAAGACTTTATTGCTAATTTGAAATATGGCGATGAAAAGTTCTTCTGACAAATCTCAAAAGATTTTTAGTATTTCTCCATTCCAGCAGATAGAAGTTATGCTTTATGTCCATTACCTGCATAGAAAATCGCTGTCAATATTCCCGCCAAGTGAACTGGCTTGCCTTGAGTGGATTTTGGTTAAACTTACTTTAGTTGAATTTAACAAGATATATGAGAAACAAAAATGAAACCTATATTACTCTATCATTTCTCCACGGATTAACACAGATACACTACTGTTCAAAAGTCTAATGTTTTAATATTTTTGAAGGAAAATATTCTCACTAGAGCTACATAAAATATTGTGGTAGCACTTTATTTTACAGTCCTGTTCCTCATCTACCTTTAATAATTACAATAACTAGGCAATAACCCTGAAACTACCCCTAAACCTAACCCTAGGCAATGCAGTTACCTTATATTACCAGTACTTTCTTGGATAAGTACACTACATGGTAAATACATGTAAGTACAGTTCTCATGCTGTAAAATAAAATGGAACCACTATTGTGAAATAACTCTTTTCTCTTTGAATATTGTCTACAATGTTTATTTTATGTCATTTTTTCCTCTAGTCTTAGTGTCACATGATTCATCAGAAATCATTCTAATATGCGTATTTAGTGCCCAAGAAACATTATTATCATTATCATAATTAGATTCTTTGATTATTAGAAAATATAAAATAAAACTTAGCCAAAACTTTTGAACAGTACCATTTTTATTTATTTATTTGTTTCTTTATTTGCTTATTCCCAAAATCCAAACAGTACTGAAAAACACAATGCAGTCTTTTGAATGTAGCAGCAGCTCAGACATTCTGGGAATCCTCTTTGGTGTTCCATTAAAAAAAATGTAAACAACAAATTATGTTTCTGTTGTATGAATAGAATATGAGGTAGTTTCCTCCACCAAAGGCCCACATGGAGAGGAGGTATCGGTCCAGACAACAAATCAAACGCATACAGCTGTGGAGAACCTGAAACCAGAGAGCAGGTATGAAGACACACCGTGTCATGGACTTCAGTAGTTATTAGATTAAACTAATTGCAATATACTGCTATACTATATGCTATACACTAACTCATAGTCCTGCCCTTATAGACAATGTATTAACTAGCGTATCGATTAGTGTTGTTATGAAGCTGTTTTTGCTGCGGGGCCATAAAGGTCTACTTAATGTTTTTTTACTAGGAAAAAAAAAAAGTTGGATTGGTATTATCAGCTCTTTTCTCTTTCAGTTATGAATTCAAAGTTACACCTAAGAATGAGCTTGGTTCAGGACCAGCTAGTGAACCGGTCACTTTCAGTACTGAGTCAGGTAAGCGGAGAAGAAATGTTAAATGAATTCATTATGAATACTTCGTGTAGAGGATATGTGTAAGAGTCTCAGCTAAAAGTCCCAGATCTGAATCCACAATCTGGTCTGAGGTCATTGTGAAATCACTTGGCTCATCCAGTGAATCTGAGCTCTGTTTGTTCCAGAAGTGTCACTTGGCCAATTGTATCAACAAGAGAAGCTTTAATGGTTTTAACTTTTAGAGTTTTGCTCTATGTTTAAGTCATCTCAAGCCACAAGAGAGCCTTGTGTGACAGGCCTAAACTAAAATCATTATTCACTTAAACCTCATTCATGCTTCTAAACATTCGAAAGCATTGCGATTAGTCACAAGTTGTGTGACAACCGATTATGTTTGACATCACTGAACAATTTAAAGAAACTGTCACTCATATGATATTAGAGTCATGCAGGCCAAGGTCACTTAAGAATGAGACTTCAAACTCAAAGGTGGCTGTAATTGGCAGTGAATGTTTGCTGTAATGTATATGTATAATTAGCATTTAAGCATTATTGTCGGCAGAGAGAGTAATGTGCCTAATGTTCAACTAATAGTTTCAATGTGTTCACTCTTCTGGGTCCATTGCACCTATTTACTGTAGGTAAAGGGGTCCTAGTAGGCTGCCAGAAAATAATAACCATGAGGAGATCTGACACAAGCTCTGGAAAATTGTACATCATGACAGTGAGGACAACTCAGGGGAATTTCTTAGGGCTTTTTAATAACTTAAGTCAAAAACCATGCTGCTTCGGTATATTCAGGCTTTGAGTGTAATAACAATTACCTGAATGGCATATTGTCTGGCTTATGTTTACCTTTGACAGCTATGTTTGGATCAGCCTAATTTATTTATATTTTATAGAAGATATTTTTAAATGGTTTACTTCAACTTTTAGACCTACATTTGCAAATACACAGTGCTTAATTGTTTGGGGTGAGTAAGATTTTTGTTTTTGAAAGAATTTTGTTTTTGTCAATGATGCATTTTGTTTTCCATTTATTAAAGAATCCTGAAAAATGCATCACATTTTCCACAAAAAAAATTAAGTAGCAAACTGTTTTCAACTTTTATAATACAAAATGTTTCTTAAGTGATTCAAAATGATGCCTGAATGATCATATGACATTGAACTGAGTGGATTCATGGCTTTCAAAATGGAATAAATTACGTTTTTACAACATATCCAACTACTTATTTTACTTTCGTTTTTTGCTGTTTTTGTTGAAAAAAAGGAAAAAAAAAATCAGCCTTGCTGAGCGTAAGAGACTTTCAAAAACAGAAACAAAATCTCACTGACCCCAAAATGTCTCATCAACAATGCATTAAGTTGCAATGACATCATGTTCTTCTGCATTGCAGCTGATCCTCGTGTGAGTGAGATCCAAACCGGTAAGAGCTCCAGTCACCTCAAGCATGCAAAACTAAAATACAAAGAAGCAATATTCCTGTATACCAACTGTACATGTGTGTCTAATTTACACTGGCTCTCAAAGGTAAAAATGCCATCTGGTCATCATTTCCATTCAAGTCTGACTCGTACTCCGAGTGCAACGGGCAGCAGTTCATAAAGCGAACCTGGTACCGCAAGTTTGTGGGTATCCAGTTGTGCAACTCTCTTAGATACAAGATCTACCTGAGCGACTCTCTCAAAGGTCCGTCGTAACCATTTACAGTTTCCACAGATATTTCTGCCATTTAGTCACTATGTAGTTTTTTCTCTCTTCAGGGAAGTTCTACAGCATAGGAGATCAAACTGGATATGGAGAGGATCACTGCCAATTTGTTGACTCATTCCTGGACGGACGAACCGGTGGTCCTCTTCCACCACATCAGTTACCACCCAGAAAAGGTTTCTAATAAAAACATGTTTTATTAAACAATAACACAGTAAACTAACACTGGTACGTGAGATATTACTATTTCTTCTGTCTTATCAAGGCTTTTACCGGGCCATGCGTCAAGAGCCTGTCATGTTTGGGGACATCGGAGGAAATTCCATGATCAACTACGTGGCCTGGTATGAGTGTGGGATACCCATTCCTGGGAAGTGGTAGGATCCCGTGGAGCAGATGGAAGACGTGACAGATAAGAAACATCCGCTCCCAAAGAAGAACAGCATTTTTATGAGATGTTTGTGTAGAGAGAATGATTTCTTGGGAGTGTGTATCTGTATTGTCGGGTATCGGGCACATATAGAGTTATTTATATACTGAAGTAGTGCAGCAAACGTACAGAGAGCTGAATGAATGTTATTGTTGAGATTAAGAAGTTTAACTTTCGAAATTATATAGGGAAGCAGGCTCCCTTAAAGGCTAAATGAATGTGTTTATTATTTATCAAAATGTCATATATGCCAGTGAAACTAAAATGACCACGGCCAACTTAAAGGAATGTTCCAGGTTCAAAATAGGTTTAGTAGACAGCATCTATAACATTGTCATTACAGGAAATTATTTTTAATAATGCAAGTTATATTTGTATTATATAAATGTAATATAAATATGTATTTAGAATTATAAAAATGTAATTAGATTGGTATTCTTTACTTTTTACTAAAACACAACAGTCATTTTTTGGACCTTGCAAGTACCGTGCAAAAGTTTCCAGGTTTACTGGCTTTATATGGTCATTGTAGCTGAAAACTTGGACAGTGCACATCTGTACAGTCAGTACACTAGTCTCATGTGAATATTATAATTAAATATTTTGGCTTCATGGAATACTGTGTATTTTGAGGTTTATCAGAGTGCAGTGCTTTGCCCCATAGATTTCAATGGAAGTGCTTTATTTTCCCACAAAGAGTTGAATGATTTTTCTGTTGTTGTCAATATGTCACAGGTGCTGTTAACAACATACTGAGTGTGCGAAGCTTGAAACATTCCTTTAACAGCTCAAGCGCAATGTTAAACAAGGAAATTAAAGACTAGGTCATATAAACTATTGTTCAAGACATGCAGCTTTTCCAGTATTTGTTGTGATTATACTATGTATGAATGTCAGAAATGCAGCATCTCTTTAACAAGGAAGTCTATTGTTTTGTACAGAAGTTCAGCGATTTCCAGAGAAAGCTTTTAAATGCCAGATGTATGTAACGTGTTTTTATTGAAACTTTGATATATTTTATAAGATTTATAATGAATCTGCTTTACCAATAAAAGCACAATTTTATGAGCTCTTTTTTTTTTTGGTGGCTACAGTTTAAATTGCTTCCGAGACTGACAGGAAAAGATGTTTTTATGCTATCCAGTTAAAGAAAGACCCGAAACAGATAAATGTTAATTTCATGAACAAATGAACGATCCCATCATTCAGTCTCAAAGTCTTTATTTACCTCCTGAAAACAATGTTACAGTTTATACAGAAATGACAGGCTTCACTGCAGAGGGCCAGTCAGGGGTTAGTAAAAACCAGGACGTTGGAAAAAGTAAAGAAAGTAAAGAAAACTAAACAAATATCACTTACTTTGATTATGATAATTTTCTAGTGTTTAAACAGACTCATTGTTTATGACAAAATAACACCAATGAGGAAACTGTGGTAAAATAAAATGCACGCACACACACACACAGCTGTCCACTCCCACACCATTTGGTCTCCCATGTGTGCAAACACACACATACAACCTCACGGTCTCACTCTCACTAACACTCATTCAATCACGCAAAGCACAAACAAATACAAACACAATATTAGAATGTCAAACACAGAATTTGGGGGCTGATGTGTTGGAGACAGAGAAAACTTGTAGCGAGGTGCTGTGAGGACACTAAAGGCCTTTTACCGATACCCAGGGCCCGGCTGGGCGTAGCCCTGGCCAAAGGGGGGGCGGTTTCGGGCATAGGGGTTGGCACCACCGGGGGGAGGGGTGGCACCGGGCTGCGGGGTGTATCCGGGACGGGGCTGATAACCCCCTGTGGCCTGGGAGGTTGGAGGCAGGCTGTAGTTAGCTGGCTGCTGAGAGGCCTGGGATGTGTAGTTTTGAGGCGGAAATGCTCCAGGAGGGTACTGGGTGGGTCCTTGGGGAGCAGGAGGCTGTGATTGGCCAGAAAACCCTGGGGCAGAGCCAGGAGCACCAGCAGCTTGAGAGGTAGGGGCGGGATAATTCTGGAACTGCTGCTGAGAAGGAGGGGCCTGAGGAATACCAGACTGAGGAGTATAACCAGCTGAAAAAAGAGTTTACAAATAAACAAATGTTAAAGCTTGATAATACACATGTCTTTATATGTCTGTGTTTTTGAGGTTTAATATTATTTTGGAAACTGATAAGTTCAGGATTCAGGGAAAAACAAAATATATAAAAAAAATAAATGTTTGGTAATTTTCTTTTGTAAAATAAATTAGTGTGAAAGGATGTGTTAAAGACCGTACATTTTAACTTTTAATTAATCAAAGTCTACAAAAAAAGTATTACAGGGTCCACAAAATATTAAGTGGCATAAATGTTTTCAACATTGTTAATAAATCAGAATGATTTCTTAAGGATCATGTCACACTGAACACTGGAATTTTAGTCATGAAGTTATATTTACAGTATATAAAAATAGTAATTTTAATTTGTAATAATATTTCACAACATTACTGTTTTCTGTATTTTTGATCAAATAGATATACACACATATACATATATATTAGGGCCGGGACTGTAACGCGTTAATTTAGATTAATTTATTACACAAAATTAACGTGTAAATTTTTTTTAACGCATTTTAAAATCGCACTTATTTTTGCACCGCGGAACGTTTCTCACTGGATGAGTTTCGGTGGACCGATTATACGGGAGCACCAACTAGCGTTTCTAATGTTTTGAACGCACTTGCATTCACCGTGAGACACACGCATTTCAGCCAGTGCACATGCTCTCATGCTAAAAGATTGTCTCACGATAGAGATTGTCAGATGCTGGCAGTCAGAGAGAGCCTGACCATCTGCGTAGAGCACGGCTCCTGACTGAAGATGAGGGGAGACGTCTGACCAACTCATTTAAAAACGCTTTATTTGGAATCCAAAAGACTTCAAAAGCATACAAGACCCTCGTCGCAAATATGTAAGAGATATTTATAACTTTTATATACAATTAATAGACGAGGCGGAAGCATACGATGTGCCAGCTTGCCAGCACATTCGTTACTAGGCAACATGGGTGCGCACACGCACACACGGAGTGGAATTTGAAAGAGCAATAATGACGAATGCGGTAGGTAATCCATTCATTATTTATTTATGTGTATTACTTAATTTTATGATTCCTGGACAAAATCAGTTGCCTGTGATCGAAGATTTGGATGAATTTGTCTCTATCAGATTTACCAATTGTTATAATTAATATTTGTGCCGATCATTTATGAACAATAAGTAAAATCACACTGATAGCAATAACTTCAGAGAATTGGGTGGGCCAGAGGGGCTGCGGTGCAAATATTTTGTGGCAGATCAAATCTCACTTTTGCTAAAACTTGTTGAAGTATTGTGTTTTACTTCATAAAACAGTTTACAGAAGGTCTACCTACCTATAGGGTTCCTGAATTTCTGAAATGCAGGCTTCTATATTTCTAAATATCCTATTGCTACACTTAAAGGCAATATTGCACTGGTCTGTTGGACTTGGCTGAACACAAATAAACAATATTTTGTTGCTTAAGTTTATGTATTCAGTAATTATTCAATGGTATACTAAAAATCCATATGAAAAAAACTTACTTCTCACTGTTCTCAGGTCAAATATTTATATGCGATTAAAATGTGATTAATTTCGATTAATTAATTACAAACCCTCTAATTAATTAGATTAATTTTTTTAATCAAGTCCCAGCCCTATATCTATACATCTATATCTATACATCTATATATATATATATACAGACTGATTACAAACTTTTAAAAGGCAGTATATAATTAGTACATATTTCAATTAATTATTTACATTTTATTAATAGTTTTGGATTAATAACAAACACATATATTAATAACCCATTTTGTTTATACATTTCAAAGAAAAACCAGCATCCACTAACTGTATCACATTTTTTGGAGCTTAAAGCTTGAGCGCTTATTCACAAAGGCATCATTAGGTGTTTTAGAGAATTACCAGGGTACTGCATCCCGTACTGCTGCTGGGGTCCAGCTGGTGGAGGGTATCCACCTGGAGCCTGATACTGCTGATACATCTGACCTGTTTAACCCAACAAACATGTTTTCTGTCATTACGACAACAACAAAAAAATCATGTTTTTAAATCACACAGTTAAGGGAGGGAATTCCCATTAAAATCCAGCACATCAGCAAGCAGCTTGAGGATCCTAGCAAGGATATCCCACTGTTACTTGGTTTCATCATCAAAGTTTGAGAAATATCTGGGACACCAGAGGGCCATAAATATTAAGGAGTGATCTCTCCCGCTCTGTGTCGGAATATATTTTAATGTGGGATATCTGGCATGTTCCTCTGGAATATCAACAAATAAAGAGCCAATGCAGAAGGGCTGATTGAAAACATACAAATAGGATAGCCACATAAAATTGAGCAGATGATAGATTGTCAGATGCTGGCAGTCAGAGAGAGCCTGACCATCTGCGTAGAGCACGGCTCCTGACTGAAGATGAGGGGAGACGTCTGACCAACTCATTTAAAAACGCTTTATTTGGAATCCAAAAGACTTCAAAAGCATATTAGACCCTCGTTCTGCAAATGGGTAAAGATAACAGCAAATATGCTGAGACAAAGCACACAGATTATCCAAAGTTCATAAATGTTTGTGTGTATCGCACCAAGAAACTAATGAGAAAAGGCTGCGCGTCTGTGTGTGTGTGCGGATGATGGGAACAATAAAGCAGAGCATCACAGCTCCATAACTCTATGTAACCATGGAGACCATCCACACAATCTGCCAAATCCAGAATAGCTCTGCACAATTTCTCATGTGTGCTATGTGGAAGAACTTCTTTGGAAAGAGTGATGGGGAAAACAAATCCACCGGACAGGCGGAGAATAACATTACGCTCTTGACTTGAAGGCCATTCTGGTTCATTTGTCTTCCGCTGTACACCTTCCCAAGAGCCTCACTTAGAAGACAACATCTGCAAGGTGATTTTTTTTTTCTTTTGTTGCAAACAAATAGGTTTTGTGTGGGTTTGTGTGCGAGTGTGAGAGAACATGTGTAAGTACAGGTGTGTGACCTTCCTGCCAAAGCAGCATGACCTGCCAAATCAAGACTTGTCCTGCATTTCAAGTCCACTGGAGTGACGTGGGCGTTTTTTTTGGAAAGAAAACGAGGGGAGATATTTCAATGGCCAAGTGTAGAATAACATCATGCTCTGAATTCACTACAAAGACTTCTGAGCCACATGATTCCTTGTTCATCTTTCTTTCGCTGGACTCTTTCCCGTAAGCATCAGAAAGAAACATCTGCAATAAGGATGTGCGAAACTGCTATTCTCTAAATCGCCAGGCCAGTCTCTTTAGACAGTTTTCAAGTTGTATGATTATACTGGGTCACTCAACTCCAGCGTGTTTGTTAGTGGGCTTTACGTAAGACACACTGCTTATAAGCCTCGTGATTCTAGATGAATGAATATAGTGCTGTACGGTGTATTGCCATTAGGGCTGGGCGATATATATCGTACGATATATTATGCGCATCTCATCAGTAAAGCCGGTTCTTTGATTAGCGC
>JAUMHP010000057.1:7879384-7898992 GCA_032361065.1 Enteromius trimaculatus
TTAGCGCTAATCAAAGAACCGGCTTTACTGATGAGATGCGCATAATCTATCGTACGATATATATCGCCCAGCCCTAATTGCCATACGGCCAAAGCGCTTTACAATCATGTTGGGGGGAGGGGTGCGCATGGATGATGCAATGGCAGCCACAGAACAACGACGCCAGTGCGCTCACCACACACCAGCTACAGGTGGAGAGGGGAGAGAGATACAGCCAATCAATGGATGGGGAGTTTTGGGAGTCCATTATAGAAAATTCCAGTGGGAATTTTGGCCAGGACACTGGGGTTACACCCCTACTCTTTACAATGAGTGTCATGGGATTGTTAATGACCATAGAGAGTCAGGACCTCGGCTTAACGCCTCATTCGAAAGACGGTACTCTTTAGACCGTATAGTGTCCCCATCACTATACAGGGGCATTAGGACCCACACAGCCCACAAGGTGAGCACCCCCTGCTGGCCTCTCTAACACCGATTCCAACAGCAACCTAGTTTTCCCTGGAGGTCTCCCATCCAGATACTGACCAGGATCAACCCTGTTTAGCTTCAGTGGGCAACCAGGCTTGGGCTGCAGGGTGATATGGCTGTGTAGATCACACTCTACATTTAGTCCTATTTTAGACTTTGAGGACAAGTTTTAAAGGTGGTAGAATTACCATCCATAGTAGCAGAGGGAGCTTGTTGGACCCCTGAGTAAGCTGGAGGAGCCTGGGGAGCCACAGCAGAAGGGGGCGCTGCAGAGGATGAAGAGGCAATACTGTCAGGAGTTGCAGAGCGCTCCTCTGCCGCAGCAGTGGCGGCCACAGCTGGAACTGGAACACAGGAAAGAGTAAAGAAAAAAATCAGGTGGTTCAAGATCTTAAACGTGACCCTGGATAACAAACCCAGTCTTAAGTCACTGGGGTATATTTATAGCAGTGGCCAATAACACATTGAAAATTAAATTAAAAAACTTTTATGCCAAAAATCATTAGGTCACTAAAAAGATCCATGTTCCATGAAGAGATTTTATAAATTGTCTTCTGTAAATATTTTAAAACCTAATTTTTGATTTGTAATATGCACTGCCAATTACTTCATGGACAACTTGGACAACTTTAAAAAGAAATTTACTCAGTATTTTGTATTTTTTGCACATTCAAATCTCGGCCAAATACTAAATCTCAAAACCTCAATTTCTTGTTACAGTAGAAGCTATAAAACAGCACATTAAATAAAATCTGTATTAATGCAGCATGAGGCTATAAACCATTGAACAGTATGATCTGCGTCAAGCAATTTATCGCAAACCAAATATTGAAAAAAGCCACAACTAAGCATTATGAAGTTTGTACATGTATATGGTACCTTGGGCAGGGTCCTCAGACAGGCCAAATGCAGAAATGACATTCTTGTTGACCTCTTCCTGGTTCTTCAGGGGGTCGAATGCAGACATGCTAGCAGCACTGACTGGAGGGGCCTGCTTCATTGT
The DNA here is from genome assembly GCA_032361065.1 of Enteromius trimaculatus. Classification (NCBI taxonomy): domain Eukaryota; kingdom Metazoa; phylum Chordata; class Actinopteri; order Cypriniformes; family Cyprinidae; genus Enteromius; species Enteromius trimaculatus. The sequence continues at coordinate 7,880,859 of JAUMHP010000057.1, forward strand.
TGAATCTACTGCCTCATTCACACATTCTGTCACCCAGAGACATCAGAACAGCACAGCTTTAGTATCGCCTGTCTCCTCCTCTCAAGCAACATTTATGAGGTAAAGAGATGAAGGATGAAAACTCTGTCATCATTCTAATTCTGTGCCAAAGCCATGCAATATATGTAATGCATTTATTCAATCCATCAATCTGGATGCCAAATTATCTGTACACCTAAAATATAAGCCTTTTCAATAAATAAAAATGTCTTATTGACACAATGACTACTTTGGAGTAATTTTTGACATTTGCAGCATCTGGTCACTGTATGCTTTTGATTGCAACATCTTGAGATCTCCTTTGGTGTTCCACAGTAGGAATAAAGTCTTATGTGTTTGGAATGACACAAGGATGTGTAAATGGCACCATTTTACTGAACTAACTCTTTGTTGTACACATTTTTATAGCTAAATAAGCTTTTAAGATAGACTTTATGTGCTTCAAATGCTTTGGCTACAGTACTGGATATGAAGAATACGAGAATCCCTCTGGGAGAGTTCATGTACCGGTTTCTGGGTTGGTGCTCTCTGGGACAGACTCTGAGGGGGGCTCCAGGCTGTCCAGCAGGCTGTTGACTTTATTCCTCAAATGGATCAGTTCTCTACGCAGGTGCTTCACCTGAGACGACTCCAGTGGCCGAGGCTGCCCATTCACTGTGAAAACACAAATATTATTTTTGACAGCACTGTCCAACACTTTTGTTTAAACTAGTCGAAATGCATCGGTCCATGTTAGTTTTATTCTTACCAGTAACTTCACCGACTGCTTTGATTCTATTTTCCTCATGTTTTCTTTTATCCAAAACCCCATTTTAAACATCAAAAATGCTCTAATTTTTGGTGATTTTGTCAATTCATGCAGCCTTTTTTGCTTACAACGAGGAAAAAAACAAACAAAAGAAAAACTCAATGCTGGAAGGTTGTCCTAATTTGCCTGGTCAGGATGTCAACAAGTGAACAACAAAGTTAGATCATTAAGATAGCCAGACTATGTCTATTTGATGAGGTAATCCAGAGGTTTGGCACTATGACCGAGTCTAGAATGTTTTTTCCTGAGTCCATATGTGTGAGACCGGCAGCTGCTTGAACCGTTCCAGACACTTCAGAGATCACACGAGCTCTAGCAGGCGTCCAAAACCTAGTCTCTGTGCGCCAGTCACACGTTTGGGATGCATATGTGCACGTGATATTATACAACCATGAACCAGCCCATTTGAACCTTTAAAATATTCTTCCCAAAATTCTCTTTAACTAGTTAAAGCATCCAACAAAGGGCAGGGCTACATTTGCTAACACAAGGTCAAGACATGACATCATCTGGCTGGAGCATGGCGACATTGGACAGTGCAGAATGCAGACTTGAGCAAAAGTTATTAATTTCTTTTTTATTAGGGAAAAAAAACATGTATTTTTAGTTGGTACTTAAACCAGTTCTTTCATTGTCTTGAATACGAGCATAAATAGTGGATTTAGTTAAACCCACACAGACTGAAACCTTTGATTTTGGCTGGATTTGATAAATAAATCATAGTGTGAAATAGTGCATGAATCAAGCAGCCCAAATCTATAGCCTCTGCAGCATTTATGATGACACATTTGAAGAGTAGTCTGCACATGCTGAGAACTGAGTCAAACTTTGCTAAAACAGAGCATGACATTACTGGCAAGTATCTGCGTCCGATTTTCCTCTTGAGAATATTTGTTTGTGCCATGTACCAGTTAGAGAGTGGCTTTTCAGCACAACTCACGTGACTGAGAGCAGACTTAAAGTCTGTAAGATGACATAATCTATCTTAAAGGAATAGTTCACCCAAAAATGAAAATATTCACTAATCACCAGGTTGTTTAAGGTTGTCCAGAACACAAAACACAATCATTCCAAAAATTGCAAACACTGGATCCCACTGACCTAAACTTAAAAGTTTTGTATGAACTAAAAGGTTCTAGTTTTGCTCTCAAAACGTAATTTTAGTCTATGGGCATTCATTTTATGTAAATTTAAAAAAAAAAAAAAAAAAAAAAAAAAAAAAAAAGTATCAGGAGCTTTCAGTTACTCCCCAAACTTACAATCATAATGTTTTTTATTTATTTAATTTTTATTTAAGTAAATATTTTAGAGCTATATATATGAATAGTAAAGAGTAAAATTTAAAGAATAATTTATTGACGACTCTTCAGGTCTGAAAACAACACTTTAAAAACAGGCTTCCTTATTAATCCAGGTTTTCTTTAAATAAAACAAACAGTTGGTGGAGGGTGAATTAATATTAACAATATTCAATATTGAAATTTTATATTTTTAGTTGTTTTATTTTAAAGCTTGCTGTATTATTTAATCATTTAAAATCATCATGAGGCCCCTTGCTTCTTGTTTGTTAACATCCATGCTCTGTTAAACCTTATTAGTGGCCCCACACATATTTAATAAATATAGTTACACTTAAGGGGGTCACCACCAGATTTTAACGATCCATTGGGTCCAAAATCCAAATTCAAGCCCCTGCTAATAACCTTACAAACACACAGACTCATTATCAGTTCAAATCTTGTTCTATTGCTCCCTCTGTTGGAAACTAAAAGCTTCAACTGTGTTTATCCCACAAGAGAAAAACGACATCTCCTGGTTGGATGAAATATTACCAAGTTCAGCATTTTTAAGATTAAAAGAGCTTAACTCCACAATATTACACCACCCATGCGATGTGGGATTATGTTCTTAACAGAGAGTCCTTTTTAACCCAAAGGTTACAGAACAACACTGTTTTCTGGGTCACAAAGACACATTGAGAAAAAGCAAGCTTTATCTTGATATGCCTGTTATTTTAGTATGTAGAACAACAATTAAAAAGAGCATACAACATTCTGCCCAATAAAACCTTTTAGAGCTACATTTATTAAAAGGTTTGTGCTTTGTAGCTCACACAAGCTGCTTGGTTCCTATAGTCCTGTGCACCTCTCTGTTATTCTGTAAAGGGACACTATGAGCACTGAAGCGTTTTTGGAATATGATCTTCCTGCAGGTAAGATAAACCTACACATGCTCACTGACCTTAACTCTAGGCATGATTACCACCGATGAGAACAGCGTTGTTGTGCCTGTATCTGTGGCCTTTTGTCATTTATAACAGAAAATTACTTATTTTACAAACCGAGGAACAAACAACAGAAATACAATTGTAATTTACATTTAAAACCTAATAGGCAAGTGGATTGTGCTTTACATTTAAGCTTTTAAAGCACATCACCTAAACTATGCTGTTCTACATTGCACTTTTAAAGTGTGACTACTTTTTTGCACTGACTATCTTTTGGTTATGCATTATTTAATTGAAATTTTTGATACTGCTACACGTAAACTGTGCTTTAAAAGAGATACAACACACTCCCTTCATGCTCTTTCCTGGTATTTTTGCACAGATATATTCTTTAACATCAGGATGAGGAAAAACCCTTAAGCAGTGCTGATTTCTTACCAAAAAGAGTGAGCTTTAATATTCTACTGCACTGGATTGCAAAGGACAAATCAGAACTGTCAAAGATGGTGATAAGGTCATCATCTGGAAGAGAGCAAAAGAAATTTAAAAATATGAAAGAGATACTACAGAATGAATGCACAACTTTCAGAATTAAAACTGTATCACATGTAAAATAAGATCTATACCAAAACCTCCAATACTAGAGTCTATTAAGAACATCTACAGATGCACAGATCTTTAGTTTTATACTAAATGATTAAATATACATATATGCAGGATGTCCAGTTACTATAACCTTATAAGTTGGCAATGTATGCTACATGCATGTTTTAAAGTCCAGAACTGACCTTCATCCTTATATTTGATGGTAACTTCATCGCTGCTCTGTAGCTGCCCACGGAAGACTCGCTGCATCATCAGCAGAAGCTCATCGTAGGTGATATCTTCATTGTGGATGGGAATGCGACGGATATCATCGCCCAGCTGAGCTTTAATGATCAGCTTCCCACTTAGGTCCAGCTGGCCATTCATACTGCTGGAAAAAAATTATCCAATTTAGAACAATGGTAAATGAAATAAAAATGGTTATTAAAATTGAAATGAACAATACTCAAAATCCATTGTACAGTCAATATTACACTTTTACAATAAGGAAGTTTATTAAAGAAGCAGAACATTTATCACTATTTAATACATCACATGCCCATTCAGACGACATTTGATAGTGCAGGAACAAACTGAAACCAAACACACTATAGTGGTGCAGCAGTGATAACTACATTAAATTTAGGCATACGCAGGGACAACAGACCAGAGAAAGACTTATTTATTATTTATAATATATAATATTATTCTATCAAAAGCACAGAATTCCTCACGCAACACAACAGTTAACCATGAAACCATAAAATCAACGAGTGTTATGGATATTAAAATGTCAGTGAATGACTTGGAAACCCATAACCTAATGTCTTTATCTATGAGGTTATATTTGAACAGCTACTGTGCATTACTGAGACATACTATAAAAGTCTAAGGGTCATGAGATATAAGATGATTTGGCACATGCAGATGGCCAATAGTCATTCTTAACTCAGACTTTGGCCTTATGCATGGTTATTGAGGGAACATTTTGGGATTTAGATCACAATACAAACAATCTGAGTGTGTGATCAACCAAGGACAATCTTATCAGGAAAATCTCGACTCTTACTCTTGATTAGTTCGCCCATTATTCACCCTGGTACTCAGCATGCAGCATGTAGACATACATGACAGTCATATGTTGTTGCCCACTGGATCAAGAAAAAGACCATGTACAATACCATGGACACTAAAGGATCTGGCTGCTTGGAAAACAATCAATGAAATACAATGCATTTACTAGTGTCTAATTTCTCAAGAAGCATTATCCTTTTAACACTTTGTGTTCATCAGCTAACTCAGAAATTAACGAATTAAACATCGTTTAGAAGAGCTTCAGATGTGATTTCTGGATCAAAACATAATCGTACCAGCATGACGTTTAAATATCTTGCCAAAGAATGATCCATTTCAATCATCTCTTCAGGCCTCGTTCACCTGATGATGCAGCAACTTCCTGCCAAATAAAGCTCTGAACGTGACAATTCTCCCGGCGTAAAATGATAAAATACTGTGATCAATTCTCAACTGAATTACAGCAACTATTATTCCTATGTTTTAAATACGATTATATAACTACGCCATATTGTTGTTCAAAAACAGTGACTTTTGTACTAAACGTCTTTCTTGTTTTTCGAGCTTGCCCTAGTTTCTCACAGGCTAAGCTAAGCTAATGCTAGTTTGCTTGACAACCGACTGAGGTGCCCTAAAAACCAGTATAATGATCATATAAAAGTATGTAAATGTTTGTAGGAGAAGGCCCGCTTCTCTACCTGGTGGTTTGGACGTGTCAATCCCAGCAGCAGCCTGTGTGTCCTGGACTTTAGCTGAACGACGCCTGACTGACTGATGAACGGAAACGCCTCACAGCGACCTGTACGTGGCAAAACCACAACTGCGCATGCGCGCTGTCCAGACACTGCTTACACTGTCCTGTAAATTTAATTACAACTTATCATGAGGTGGCCTATGTGGTGTCTGAATGCGTTTTGTTTACCAAAATAATATTAATGTATTTATTATTCAATTTTAGTTTGAGATAGCTACTAGATTCTTGTAAAAAAAATGTGTGTTTAAGTGTGACAGTGTGTTTAATACGAATTGTTTCTCTATAGTCTGTTGTGTTTGTTTTACAAATTGTGTTTGGGTAAGCAGGCATTTTTTTTCTTGATCTAACACACTAGATGGATCATAATTTTTAACCACACATAATCCAAAGTCTTTACAAGAGTTTACCTTTTTTAAAAAAAAAAAAAAATTATGATCAATCAGACATAAAGGTTTATTGAAGCCTCTATTCACATAAGGTAAAATATTCTAGATTATATTCCATCTAACCAGACACCGAGGAAGGACCTAGTCTATAAAAATGATGTGTTATGTCAGAAGTATATTTCTAGAGAATAGCCAAATCAAAATAATAAAAGAAAGTGTAGCGCAAGCTAAAAATAATCCTAGATCTAGATTTTTTTCAATCACGCTTAAAATGAAATAATTATTTAATAAAGAAATAAATGACAAGAAAATATTTAAATAAATATGTATTTTTATTTTATTATAAAATAATTAGAATTATGTGTGGCTCTGGATTCTTGACATGAACTAAACATTTTGTAAAACAGAAATCAAACAGAATTTCAGGTTTTAAATAACATGTTGAAAACAAAAACAAAAAAGGCAAACAATATTTAACATGTAAGAACAAATGTAAAAAAAAAATCCCAGATATTAAGTAAGCTTTGTTAGCTTACAAATGTGTATTTAAATTGTAAATATTTAAACATTAATTATAACTGCATGCATTGTACAGTAACAACTGAGACAGAAAAAGATGATGGATGAATTCAAGTATGCAACAGCATGTTTATTTCTTCTTCTTCTCTTGTGTGGAGTTAAACCAGGCATCTAGAAGCTTCTTGCTATAATAGATTTGCCATGCGTGCACCTGAATAGCGATCACCATGAGTAGATACATCACAGATACAGCTGAGAAACCAAAGATAAAGCGGTAAGCTTTTCCGTGTCGGTACAGCTGCTGGGCCAGTGGAAACATTTCCATTGCACCAAAAATCAAGGGTGCCACTGAGAACAGACCAGAACTGATCATGGAGATCACCAGATAGCTGATGTTGTTCTTTGGCATGGCCAAGGCTCCAATGAACGAGGGCACAAGACTCAAAAGGTATGGATATTCCCACTGATAGGGCATGGCCACCAGATCATGTGACACCAGATTGAGATGGCTAACAGCCACCTGGGCTGCCACCAGTATCCATATGAAGAAATGCACTACGGTGAGCTTCTTTATCTCGGATTTCAACGAAGCACTGTAAGACAAATTCAAAGTTCAGATACATACAGATATGCAGTTACTGGTTATTTTATATTGCTATGGGTGTATAATGGTTATAGTTACCTCATCTGATAATGAGAAGCCACTTTCTCTCTATGTTTAAAATCACTCCCATCAGTCCCTGCAGCTCTTGGGCCTGCGCGTGATGTCATTGCTGATTTCCAGATGGCTGTAACAAACTATATGTAATTCCCAGACCCCAATACATGACATATTAATTTAGCAAATTGCAACTCTTAATGTGTAAAGCATATTTAGAAATGTCTCAACAATGTTACAATGAAGTATTCAAAAATGTAATGCATCAAACCACACATCACTACTGCAACATACAGAGTCCACTATAAATAAAAGTCTTAATCCTGTAATATTTGAACATCTGCGCAACCTTACATTAAAAATGAAATCCGACATAGTCCAAGCGTGTGAATTTCACGTTTATTAACATAAAAGGTGAAGCATAGAAATATATGTTTATTTGCAATAAGGAAATAAATGCATCAAATAAGTGGTCTATTTAAGACCATATAGGCACATCTTGCGACCGGTTTCCGGGTGAAGGGTAGTTTAAACTGACAGGATCACTGTAAATTCAAAGTAACCTTGTTATTTCTTACGATTCGCCTTTTAATATATGACTTACCGTATGTAGTGATGAAACGCGCCGAAAGCGACAGTGAGATTAGACGAGGAAATGTTCACACAAAGGATTTTTTTATCAATGAAGGCAATAATATGTTGCTCATGCGCACAAACAGGGCAGTAAAGAATCCCTCCGCCCCTCCGCGCAATGTGATTTGACAGCGCAGCATCTCGGTCTGCGCATCCTCAGCATCACCGAGTACTGAGCCGGCGTGCGCTGACTTGGCTCATGAATATTGAGTAGGGTCCTGACCATTCTGATTTCCTGAAAAAAGAGGATGCAACAAATGGCGAATCCATCATTATAGTGAAGGCTAGTCTTATTAATATTAATAAGGTGATGTGACCAAACAGATAGAAGGAGGTTATCATTGAGCTTGCCTTGAGCCAAGCTTTAGCGATCATATTTCCCCCTGTAACATCCAATGCAATAAACAATTTTACTGGGTTAGTCATTCACTGTAAATAGTGATCTCCTTTACACCAAATAATATTTTATAATCTTTTTTTGATTACTAAAACCAAATTACCATACTATTTTGTTAATAATTACTATAGTATTACTCACAATATTACCTGTTTTAAATGATTAATTAATGGAAAGCAGGTAAGAGGTTAACTGCAAGAGATCACCTAGAACTAAAATCTATGATCTATTATCTATTTAATTGGAGCAAAATTAAGAGTACAAGACTTTGATGGACATACAGTTATGGATGTAAATCATCTTTATTAAAAAATTAAAAGAAAAAGTCAGAAACACATGAAAATAAAAGGGGGGTGGGAGGTACTCTAACAGAATTTTATTTTAAGTGACTGACATATAAAAACAAAGGTTATTATACAATCAGTAGTCCAAAAAAACAAAAACAAAAAAAAATTAAATAAAATAATAATCCAACAGTTCAAAAGCCAGCAGTTGAATTCAGAATAGGGTGGCAACAAAGGAAGTGATGTGATATTCATGATTGTGAGATGTAAACTATTATGAGTAAAACTATCATTTTGATGACAGTTCATTATAGAAACAGAAGTGGTTTTTAGGGTGGGGAGTTTGTCTAAAATAAAATCTAGCACATACACACTTGCTCTCTCATACTTGTGCACACACACCCATCCACACACACACACACATGCAAACAAACAAATTCATACTTTGGTTGCAGTTTATACAGAGGATGTGTTATATTATTACAATTGTGCAAAACCTTCAACCTTTTTTAAAATCATTCATAAAGAAAGACAAGCATGATATGTGATATTTTTGAAAAACTGAATGACTTTTCTAATCTTATTCAAAGTGAATACATTAGTTATCATGCAAATGTCATTAAAATAGTATTCTAAACATTTTAAAGCATGTATACTCATGTTGGATACCACCAATTAAACAAATACATAAATACATTACAAAAACAATCTTTTCAAAAATCTGTTTAATTGTTATGTAGAATTTAATATTCTTACTACACTCTCAGAAATAAAGAAACAAAAGCTGTCACTGGGACGGTACCTTTTCAAAAGGTACATGCTTATACCTAAAGGGTTCATTTTGGTACCTTAGAGGTACATATTAATACTTAAAGCTTACATATTTGAACCTAAGTTCAAAAATGTACAAATTTTGTACCTTTATTTCTGAGCGTGTACAATCTGTGAGAGTCTTTGTGCAGGTTGTATCTTTAGACACAGTATTCTGTAATTTAGTATTGCATATACTCATACAGTCTGTAGATTGATATTGTTAAGTTGAGTTAGGGAAAATTAGCTGTTTCTATGGTCTTCTTTCTTCCCAGTGAAAATACTGACATTTTTTAAAAAGTCAAACATTTTAATGTCAGTTCATTCTTCCCCGCTTTCTCTTTAAAATTCTTTCAATTATTCTTGTGTTCTACATTGGGTACAGTAAAAAGCCGGAAAAGGAGGAGTGGACATACTGTCCCGCATAAAATCCAGATGCCTGGTCAGATGGTAATTGTAAATAAACTGTGTCTCCTGGTTGTAATGGAATCACAGCACTCCCAGATGCTTGATCCAGGTATCCCTTCTTGTACTCATCATATGTATACATAAGTGGCTCACCATTCCTGTAGAGACCAACCCATACATTGGCACCCTTGCAATGCACATGATAGGCAAAATAATAGATGCCTGGGAGTTCACAGGTGAACACACCGGTCTGAGGGTTGTAATTCTGACGACCATTGTACAGTAATTTGTCAAGCACAATCGGTGTGCCAACTGGAGGGAATGGTGTGGTCAGTTGGGCAGTGAATGCAGGCATTTCCAGACCATTGGCACCCATTACATCACCCCCACCTGCATACTTCCCTTTCTTGTACCCACCAGCTTTTATACCATCTATGGCAGGGCCCATCTCAGAGAGAACACCCATCTGGTCAGGAGAAAGAGGGGAGCCTGGAGGTCCAGGAGGACCCGGTGGCCCGGGGAGACCTGGTTGACCTGGGGATCCACTTGGGCCACGTGGTCCTGCTGGACCAATAAGACCAGGGATTCCAGCAATGCCTTCACCGGGTGGACCAGCTTGACCTGGTGAACCAACTTCTCCCTTTGGCCCAGGAGGTCCAGGAGGCCCAGTTGGTCCGCCTGGCCCTGAAATTCCTGGAATACCTTTAGGACCTTGTGGTCCTTCAGGGCCAGGTTGACCAGGTTCTCCTTTTAGACCAGGCAAGCCCGATGGACCTGGTGGACCAGGGAGACCTTGGCTTCCTCCTTCTCCTTTAGGACCTATGGGTCCTGGTGATCCTCTTGGCCCCGGTTCTCCATCTTCACCTTGGAGGCCTGGTTGACCAGGAAATCCAGGAGGACCTGCCTGCCCCATTGGTCCAGGATCTCCCTTGGCTCCTTCTGCCCCTCCCTCTCCTTTTAATCCTGGGGAACCAATTCCTCCTGGTGCCCCCATTGGTCCTGGAGGGCCTGGAGGACCGGTTTGACCGGGGGGACCCATCATGCCTGGTTGACCAGCGTAACCTTTGTCTCCTTTTGGTCCTTGAGGACCAGGAAGCCCTCCCATCCCTTTGTCACCCTTTGGGCCAGGGTATCCAGGTTTGCCAAATCCGGGTTTCCCAGGCAACCCTGGTGGTCCTTGTAATCCTTTGTGGCCAGGTGTACCTGGTTGTCCTGGTAATCCTTTTTCTCCTGGAACTCCAATACCAGGAGCTCCCTGTGGTCCTTGTAGGCCTTGTCCACCAGATGGACCCTCTGGACCTGGCTCCCCAGGATCTCCTGGTTTTCCTGGTATACCAGGAGGACCTGCAACACCAGGAAGACCAGGTTTACCAACCCCCGGGAATCCTGCCTGCCCTGGGGTGCCAGGTGGGCCAATCGGTCCTCTTGGCCCTTGTGGACCTGGTTGTCCAATTCCTCTGTCTCCTTTAGGCCCAGGTAATCCTGGAAGACCAGGAAAACCTTTATGTCCTGGCTTTCCCTTTGGCCCTGGCTGTCCTGGTAATCCTTGTCCACCAGGCTTTCCAATTCCTGGCAGGCCAGGGGGTCCAGGAGGCCCGGGTGGCCCAGTCATGCCTGGTTGTCCCTCTTCACCTCTGGGTCCCTTTTCCCCTTGCTGTCCAGGCTGCCCAATACCTCCTGGCTTCCCGGGCATACCTGGCATTCCTGGCTTACCAACTCCCGGAAATCCTGGAGGACCAGGAGGTCCTGGCTTTCCAAGAGGGCCTTGTAAACCAATACCTTGAGGTCCAGGAGGTCCTTGGGGCCCAGGTGAACCAGGGGGACCTTGCGGTCCAGTCTCTCCTTGAACACCCTGCTCACCTCTGGGAATTGTCTGACCTTTGTATGGGAAAGGCAGGGTCATTATTACAATGCCATGTATAGCATACATATTGTGACTGAAAGTGCGAAGATATACAACTTTGCATACCTTTGATATCTTTGCCTTTGTTAAGGTGCATTGGTATTTCTTTTCTGTAGTGTGGATATGGCATGTGTGACATATCCTTTCCCATGCCCATGTGAGGCATTTGTGGTAAGGGTTGATGTTGTTGAGGATGTGGTTTGTGTCCATAATATGCACCTCCAAACGCTGATGGCAACAGAGCCAAATGCACCAAAGCTACTAGGAAAGAAGCCATGGCCATGGCCTGTGGAAAATAAATAAATAAATAAAACAATTAATAATTGAATCAATGGTCAGTTAGACTATCAACTAATTACCCAATGTAGTAATACAATAAATATTTATCATCCAATAAACTGTTAATTAAACATAAATTATTTACATGTAATCTGTTAATGTAACTAAATAAAGACTAAACGACCATTAACAAGTTAGTAAAAGGACTTAATAAGTAATGTATAATATATATTGCTAGCAATATCAATTAATTATAATCTTTGCAGCACACCCTGTTGTCTGTTATATAATAAAAATATAACAAACAGAAAATATTGTATACCATGTTAAGACATTAAACTACCAAAACAAAAGTGAATAATGAGAGATCACGTACAAGCACAAAATACTTTTTCCTTTAAAAAGCAAGACTATACAATTATTCATTATAATTGTAATATTCTGTTAGCTAAAAACAAAACAAACAACAACAAAAACTCATCAACAAATTTTACCTTGAAATTGAATCATACCTATTTTATTATCATTTCCAAATGATTCACAGATCCAGGCTATTTGGTTTAAAATGTTAAGTGTAAATGTCTAAGAACAAGAGACCTCTTTCCAACCCCAGACTTTTTAACTTAATTAATAACATACTAATACATTTAAATGGTAACTTCACCATATAATTACGAATATCGCAAACCTTCTTCAAATGTTTGATTTGAGATTAGACACGACTTTCCCAGTTACCTAAATTTAGCCTTTACTCTTAAACATGACCTTGTTTTTAACCTGTAAAAGCAAGGCAAAGGACAGGAAGCAACCTGTTTATTGGAATTTCTCACTTCTAAGGACCTCTAGTGAAATTCTGCGTAACTAGAAAGGAAGTTTCAGTAATTTACCTTTCACACTGCAGAAATCCCAGACAGTAAACAGTGGGTGTTCATGTATGCTTAGATTGTTATATTTCCATATTGTTTTGCTTATCTCTAGTTATATGACAAAATACATTTTCAACACATTGATGCTTGATTTTTATAAAAAAAAACAAAAAACAAACAAAAAATCCATACCAACAAGATGTAAATGAAACAAAGATAGCCTCAAAATGATGGAAGTGATGGAGCTGACCTTTGGCTTTTTCTCAGGCTCCTGAGAATCACACAGACATGTCATGTGCCATCTAGGCTTTCCGCTCTTTGAGATTTGAGTTTTTGTTAAAAGACTGATCAGAATGAGCTGTTATTGCTGTTATTATTCAACATCATGCAATGTTAATAATAATGTTTTTTAAAAAATACCCATGTGTCATTAATTAATTAAGTGTAAAGAATTTCCATTAATAAAGTCTAATGACAACATTTATCAAATTATGTGGTATAAGGCATAGAGTTTTATCCAACTACACATATTTAATGTTGGCTAAAATTATAAGAGCATATTAATCAAATCACAAAAATTCTGAAATGCAAACACTAATATAACTAATACATTGTTTTCTTATGCCAAAGAGAAGAACGAAAATGCAGAAGAGAAGAAAAAGAATAAAGAGATGAATGAACGCCAAAGTCCCTGTAAAAAAAGCTTGTTCACTCAGTGTCCTATCAACCTGAATACGAAAGTCACACATCTCAAAAAACTGCTTACCCGCTCACTTTTAAATAAAATATTTCAAATCAGCAACAAAACCTGACATGAATAACACTAAGAGAAACACATGTAGACATTTTTCTACCTATCAATTATAATTGGCCTCTTTTCTCTCGTGTACTCTCACATTCTCTTCCAGACCTTTCTTCCTATTTTCAAAAGGTTTGGACATTATTGGTCATATTCACTCAAAAGTAGTAAAATCAAATCAGTAAGTACAATGTGATGAGTAGGAAAAGCACTGAATAATATACATGAAAGCACTAACATTAGCATTTTGATTAGCTAGGCATTACTGCAATGAGTAGAACAACATCCATATACCAGTGATAATTAGAATGGAAAATATAATTAGAAGAAAAACAAACAAATAAGTGTTATAAGCGTAAAAGATAGAAGAAATGTGATTTCTTTTTTGTTGCTTTTTTATGGTCTAAATATATTGTAAATGCTAACGTCCTGAAACATTGACACATAATAATAACTTTTCAGGAATTTGGAGATGTATACGTGAATGTCCATATTTAAATGAAATTAACTACAAAGGTTAATTTTTTAGTTTTTGTTTACATAATATATGTGTGTGTACTGTGTATATATGAATGTATATTTTAATGTATATATGAATCCACACACACATGAATGTACATAAAATAAAATATTAATATAAAATAAGTCATGTTTATATATGAAATAATTTATATATGACATAATTCATATAAAAAACATGTAAATATTTGTGAGTCCTAATATATACATTTAAAAATATACATAGCACACTAAAGAATATAACATGTAAACAAAAACCTTTATTTTGGATGTAGATTTATCATTTGACAACATTTGATATTTCAGGGATACCTTAATTATTTAATGGCATGTCACAAGTTAAATATGGCATATATTTATCATAACTCTTGAATTTAGTTCATAATGTTTTGGAACAGACTACACTGCCGTTCAAAGATTAAGGGACAATGTGAGTTTTTTTACCCCTAAATTAATTTTAAATGCATTAAATTGATATGCATCCTTGCTGAATAAATAATTTGGTGCATTAAACTGATGAAAAATTAAAGACATTCATTGTTGTTATTTATTTATTTAATTATTATTATTATTTTTAAATGCTGTTCCTTGTTAAAAAGAAATATCAAAGTTTCCATTTTCCATTTCCATACAAATCTTACCAATCTATGCCCCAGTTTCACAGACAAGGATTAAGCTAGTCCCAGACTAAATTGCACGTTTGAGCTGTATCAGATGAAAATATCTTGCTCTGACATATCTTACAACATGTCAGTGTCATTGTTCTGTGTTAAGATGTACACCTTTAATATTTTCTTATAAGGCATTTTGGTAAAAGTTGCTTAAATATCTTAATTTAACTAATGCCTAGTCCTGGCTTAAGCTAAACCCTGTTTGTGAAACCGGGCCTAAATGTTTTAAACAATATTCAAAAATCACAAGCCTTCAATGTTTTTCAGTTGATATTAGACATCTCTGAAGAAATGAGATGCCAACTCTGTGGCATCTAAATTTAGCCTATGCTTTTAAACATGGCCTCTGAACCCAGTAAAAATGAAAGTCCTCCATGCTATTTGTGAAATGTTCCTCTGGAATCCCATCGCTTCAGTACCTCTGCAAATAAGTCTAGTTAAACACTCACATTCAGCCCTCACTGAGACCCAGACGGCCAGCAGTGTTTACAGAAATTCCCCCTTGCTCTTGTCCGCCTAGTCCCTCATTCTTCCCTTCTGTCTTTCATTTCATTCAGTCTCTCACACACTGTTCTCCCGTCTTCACAGAGCACTGCATTCACAAAGAAACACATAAATCATCAATGACAAAACTTTTATTCTCCCTCTCAATGGGAAGAAAGGAGAGGGGTGATTTTTTTTGGTACAAACCAAGGGAGGATTTCAAAAAAGGCCATGATGCAGTAAGCCAACATATTCCACACTATATTCGCTGAACTACTTGGCTAATATCTTTTTTCTTTTCAATCTGAAATTTTCATATGTGAAATGTTGATTTACGTTGTTATTATTATATATGGGAGGATTAAGACCATAGATTTATATGAGATACAATGTCAGCGATCAAATACAAATGAACTGTAACTGCAACAAAAATGCATATTAGAGTTATATTAGCATTCAATTTCCATACTGAATTAACTGATATGAGACCGGAGCAACTGAATTCTGTGAATCCAACCAATCAAAAGGTGCTTAAAGAATTCATACGCTGGTCAACCTACATTGAATAGCCTTGTGACGTAAGCAGTTAATGTCTCATTTTATCTACTGTATGATGTAGCAGCCAGGTGCACTATAGTGTGCTGTGGGATTCCCAGCACTCCCAGCCCAGCTCTGAAACAAGCAGGCCTTTTTGAGGTAAAACAGGGTTCTCTTTATCTCTAAGCATCTGTTGGGTCACTTAGAAGCATTTTAACAGCTGAGCGTTAATAAGAGTGAGAAACACAGCAAGGATCTGCTAGCCTCAAAGTGCATGTGTGTAGAGAGAAGAATGTCTGTAGAAGCCAAAGAATTTATCACTACTCGATTAATATATTAGATTTGTAAAAAGATTTAAATCCTGATAATTAGGCTAATTATCAGGAAAAATCCTGATATACTACAATAGTCAGTATAATTAATAATACATTCAGATCTCCACGATCACCAATGCAACACTTACTTAAAAAAGCAAATAAACAGGATAAAAATCATGCTGCTCCATGCTATACACATACCATGAACATTAATAACATTTAGGACTGAACTGCGAACCTCCTAGCTTCCATCTATCATCTGCTCAAGTGTAGATGAACTCACGGCAAATTAATTTAATTTAATTAATGTTTTTATGTGATTCTTTAATCATTTGGTTAAATTTGAATGTCTCTCTTCGCATGTAGGTTTGATGACACACTAAAGTGATAGTGAAAGCTGATTGGCTTTAACGGTTCTCTCCAACAATGATTGGTTATTTTTGGAGATAAAAAAGGCATTTTCATTCTTTTTTTTTTTTTTTTTTGGATTATTCGCAAGTGTTAATCTCTAATAATAATACAACATCACAGAGTTGAATGAGCGGGGCAATACAGAAAGACAATGTGCGATATGTTTAAAAAAAGTTCCAAAATGAATGTTTTTAAAGTTTTTTTTTTTTAATTTTATAAGTGCTATATTTAAACGTGATTTTATTAGTGCACATATCTAAAGCGTACACTGGAAGGAATTTCATTTCAGCTGTAAGCAAGCAACATTACAATTGCAATCTGATTGGTTAGTTTAATAATAAGATAGCCTTTAACTCCTTTAACATAGTGAAAAAACTACCAGCAGAAGAAGTGCTAGCACGTAATAAGCATGTACGAAAGTTTACTGGCCAAATATTAGCTGATTAATCTGCCACCAACCTATCGCTTACTTCAATGGAATTGTGCTAAAAGTGCTAAAATTCACTCAATGCATCATTATTACATGCTGAAACTGTTAGACTGTCAATCACAGTTTATTTCTGTTGAAACCATGACAGGCTCCCCTTCTCAAGTCACATCCCATTGTGCCTCTAATGGATGTCTGCTTTGTATCCCTCTCACAATTGAGAGTTAAACTAACAGTCCACTATCAGGTACACACTACCGCAATCACACATGTATGCCGAGACTCCATATGGCTGCCACCAGGAGAGGGAGCTCACACATTATCTTAGAATCTGCCCACCAAACTTAATGAAGCATCATGATGTATTTCGCTCAGTATATCTGTAATACATTTGATAAATTAAATATGGATAGAATGCTATCTGTATAAATCTACACTTTACTCACGTGTATTAGTGTTTTATAAACTGTATAAACTGTATAAATATAAATTATAACAAACAGTTTTTGCTTCACATTTGCTGCATTAAAATTCATCAGCTTCACTTGTCAGAAACAGAGATAAGAGTAAAAGGATAAATAGTAAATTACCTTCACAAATGAAGAACAAATTAATATCTTTGCCTGAAACTTTCATTTTGATTTTCAACACTAATACTACCTGACACTTATACAGAAATTTGCTAAATAAAATTGTGGAACATCTTCACTCAGTAAACAACATTTTCCCCATTTAGCATTACTTGTCTGCTTGATCATCAGTTTTCAAATTACAGGGTGCAGCAATAGGTATCAAGACGAGCAGGTACAGATGACTGGAATGAATATATAAATGCATTTCCTTACCTTTCCTTTGAACGACCGTAGGAGATAATCTCAAAGATTCTCAAGATCACACTCAGAAAGACCCGAAACACACACCTTGACCAACTGACCAATGCAAACTGGACTTAAACAAGAAACAGTCTGCAGACAGCCACCTTTTATCCACAGCAGGGTGGAGTCAGAGAGCAGGGGAGGGAGAAGAGAGGCCGATAGAGAGAGACATTGCTACAGTATAGATGAACATGTGACAGTATAAAGGTGCAGTGTTTTCAGGGTAGACACTGAGATTTGTTTGATTTTCCAAAATCACTGTCTAGTGATGGGCAGCTACACCCGTACTGTGGTATAAGATGTCTATAGACTTTCCAGTTCACTGATTACTCATCACATTCTCAATTGAGGTAGGGCTGCACTGTTAGGGTTAGAATCGAAAAGTTCTCACTCGAAATGAAAAAGTTTTAAACTTGAATTTATAATATAATATAATATAATATAATATAATATAATATAATATAA
>JAUMHP010000057.1:7911672-7930831 GCA_032361065.1 Enteromius trimaculatus
TTACTTAAAAGTGCTGAAATTGTTAATAGCCTACATACGGTGACCAATTGAAAATCTAGATTTTACACAATTTCTATGCATTATCATACTTTTCATGCATTTTCACAAAAAAGGTGTATACAGGGTAAATAGTGTTCTAAAGCATTTTAACAACTGTTAACAAAACAAAATTTTTTTTAAATCTGTTCCAAAAAGAAAGGGTTATTTCCTTCCAAAATCAGCAGGCCTATGTAGACGTTGAAAGCCCATACTGTTATTGTGCAATTAAAGCTGCACTGGAAATTAGCATATATTGTAAGATATGATACCGGCAAACCAATTAGTGCTTCATAAATAAATATGTAGCAATTAAACAGCCAAAATGGTCAATCGACTTTTGGATACTATTAAGAGGAGTTAAACCTGCAGTCTAGAAGTAAATCACAATACAGCTAACAAGCAGTGTCAAGCATCAGTAATGAAGAAGCAGTAGTGTAAATTACCACAAAATTGTACTAAATTAAGAATATAGGGTTTAAAAGGCAGAATGTAATCTAGAATATTACCTAAATATTTAAAGGATGGGCAAAAAGTGCACTGTATTGAACACGGCAGGAGCCTATTAAATATTCTGGGTCCCTCTGTCTACTATTTGATGAAATGCTCAAAGCTTTGAGAATTGTGACTGATGTGCTCATGTCTCCCAGCTGCAGAGCAGTGCTGAAACACAGACGGTGTGATCTACGTCTTCTGCGCTGCTCTGCTGAGCTCTTTGTTTTGATAGACTGTCTGAATTGGCCACCGTGGTGCTGATGATCAATGTCGACTCTCAGAGGTCAGGGAGGCAGAGAAGATTCACTCTGTCTTTTCTTAGCTAATGAGGTGGAATGCCTTTAACAGATCCGAAATCAGTTTATCAAGTCTTGTGCTCAAAGGATAAAAAAACACTTTAATACACAGTGTATTGTGGTAGTATACGTTATCATTAAAGTCACTTTGTACATGTAATACATGCAATAGTTACAGTATTACGCATATATGCATATCAGCGAGATCCAGACCAAGCTTAAGATATTCATAAGACCCAGACAAAAAAAAAATCAACCCACCAATATCCAATTCTAGACAAAATCAATTTAAACAGATAAAGAAAGCCTGTAAAACAATGTGGATTAACTGTCAGGTTCATTTTCAGATTCCAGCAATATATATTTATATATAAATATACATGATCCCTCTCAGAATACCACGGTATAAATACAGCATGACCTCCAAAATGTTATAGAAAAGTGCCATAGTACTTTTTTTGGAGCTACTGAAGTATGAAGTCAAAGAATGGCAGAAATGTCTAGTATGCTAGACAAAGAGAAATAAAAAATGATGTAAAGAACAAAATGGAAAATAAGATCTGTGTTTGACATACACGGCAGGACAGAGTAGTGTGACAGGTCTGTGAATTTTAGCTTCATAGCAGACATCTCTGACCCACATGAAGATGAAGAACAGAGAGACTCAAACACAAGATTTTAAGTCCAGCGATATGCCTCCAACAGACTACTAAACAGTACAAAGATTATTTGATGTATTCTGCTATATTTTGTTAACTAATATTCATAACTGTGTGTGTTCTAACTAGCAATAAATAAATCATTAATTTAGGGGCATTGGGCATTGCATTACATCGTATTTCCACAGTGTGGCAGTCATGTTCTTTTAATAATTTAACAAGGCGACAAGGACTACTGTACCACTAGGTGGAGCCATAGCGTTAGAATATATGATTCTCTGCTATTTCCGACGTCCCGCACATAGAGAACGTGCAGAGACGAGCAGAGCAGACCTTGTTGTGAGAGAAAAGATAACAGCCTTGGCTGAAGGTCTCTGATTCACCACTGAGCTATCCCAAGGACTAAGAGAAAGGAAATTAGATATAGCGCCAAACAATGAGAGAGAGAAAGAGAGAGAGAGAGAGAGAGAGAGAGAGAGAGAGAGAGAGAGAGAGAGAGAGAGAGAGATGAATCTGAGAAAAACACACAAAAACTAAATTGTTCTTATATAGGCTATTTTGACCAAGATGAACAAAATCTTTTAGGCAACTAAAAGAGAATAAGTATTAATTACATCAAAATGGAAGTCCTCTTTATTATTAATACTATTATTATTAGCCTGTTATAAAAAATATGAATAGTCAGCAAATACTCATAAATACTAAAATATATTTTTAACTCGTCTTTATAGAAAAATATGCTTCTTTATGGTGTCTGTCCTGTGGTGGACATTTTTTATACTGAACTTAGAATTTGCACTAAATGTATGCTTGTGATAACATTTAAAGCCCATGTGGATGTTTTAAAACTACCCAAAGGCTTTTTGAGTCATAGAAACTGAAAGTTTGAAGTGTAGTGTAAAATAAACTACAGCAGCTACATGTTTCATCAGCGAGAGAATGCAACCTAAAACCTGAAATTTAGAACTGATCTTAATGCTATTTTAGTTATTTAACATTTAACAATATTCACAGTGAGCTTTCAGTTTCTGTGGTCCTTTGAGAAACTGGACATTATAACCAGCCAAGTCACTGAATTCAGTGCTTCATCAGACCTCCACTGAACATAAGTATGTCTATCTTTAAAAGAAGAACATATATAGCAGATTATCCAACAGATACAAACTCATTCAAAAACAGCTCATTCAAAGTCAGCCTTCATCTTGAAGGTCCTCCTTCCTATATTTTACCAATGAGGTCAACGAGGTCACACAGAGTCTGAGGAGTTTTAGGTTGGGTGAATATTATATCATACTAATATTACAAGTCAACCAGAAAAACAAAACAGAGTTTTGGAATATTGATAATATGTTAAAGATATACATTATTGCTCACTGAGGTGACACATTAGTCAATATTTACAATAAAAAGCATATTTGCAGTTTTGTAGTCATTCAGGTGCAAGCCTGAGAGGAAGAACATGCATTAAATATCATCACAATGCACAGCTCGTCTTAATAGCCTATAAAACGTCAGGTTGTCTAATAATAATTATATATTGATAATATATTTCCCCTCGTGTTTCTTCACGTCATGTTGACCTTTTGTTCCAAACACGTCTTCCCGTAAAGAAAAACAAATCCCTGATTTCTCTTATCCACAACAATGTATGGAATACCACAGAATACCCATCTAGGGGCCGCTGTGTGGTGGGAGGAGCGGAAGTTGAGGAAGTCGTGTAATAGATCGGGGAATGAAGAGACCGTGTTTGCTCCAACGGTGCGCCGCTCCAGAGTTCAGGAAGCGTCAATAAAACCATCCTGATACTAAACACACGCACGCGCTCGCTGGCGCGCACTTATCAGGACTGTGACTCGGGACTGGATCAGGACACTTTTGCATTATGCATTCGGACTGCAGGCTGCTGGGATGGACGCGTCGGTAATGGTGGGCAGAGGGACCGGAGGGGCTGCGGTCTTCGTCCTGATCGTCTTCATCTTACTCCTCGGTGCCAGAAGCTCGCGGGCGCAGAAGGGTACGTGATCTTCAAAGGGGATTTAAGTTTCTAGGAGTTGATAAACTTCTCCTAAACTGCTTCATCACCACCCTAGGGTTAGGACTGATCGCGGTTTCACAACAAACTGTTGGGGTGGTGTGGTGTGGTATAGCGGTTAAAGAGCCAGACTAGTAATTGATAGTTTGTTGGTTTAAACCCGGGCTCGGTTCATTAACAACACACATCGTTTGTTTGACCGAGACACCACTAACTAACCAATACACGTAACTAGAGCTGAACCTGTAATTAGTTCAGAGGGTAAACACCTCAGCTCAATAACGGAGTGTGTGTGTTGTATACTTACTCTGTTGCTGTGCTACAGCTGGAGCAACAGAAGAACGTGATGACGCAACGCGCTGCCCCCGCTGCTTTCCCAAATATGTAGCGAGTTCATGTGCTGTCCAGTGTCAAGCTTTTGCATTTAAACAGAGCACATAACAGCACACTCATTGCAGCTATAGGCATTCTCAAACAGTCTCCGCATAACTCAGTGAGTAGTTTTACATAGCACTAAATGTTATATAAATTATGCACACTCACGTGAGATAAAGACATCATATCAGTATATTAGAAAGAATACAAACAAACAGTTTGTTTCTGCATGGAGTAAAGTGGCCCATATGGGTGCATCTTGATATCACTTGACCAACCCTATCATGCAATTGAGCTCAAAACCGTTATAAATGGGTACTTATTAAAGCATTAAGTTCCAAGAAGCTGTGGTTTACAGTGAATTTATAATAGCTAAGGTGTGTTGGTAGGCACGACACAGACCAGAGTTGAATGGACCGGAACTATCAATTTTACAACATGAATTTTATCCTCCAAGCAAGTCATTAAAGTTCCAGTTTCATTGTTAAAGGGGCATATAGGGTCACAAAAGGTTTAAGTTTAAACAGAACCTGAATTTTAAATGTATACCTAACCTGAGAAATGTAGTCAGAAAATGTGTGACCGCTAGCCTCAGATTCTTATACAGATCATTATCTGAAATATATAGCTGACTGTGTCTGAAATAGTTTTGGGTGTGACTTCAGAAATCATTCTAATATCGGCATTTGCTTTCAGAGAATCGGTTTTCATTATAATCAATGTTAAAAACAGTTGTGCTGCTTTATTTAAGAAATAACATATAGCAATAGAATGCTCACAAGCACAGAAATAGAAATCTTTTTGTAACATTATGTCTTTGCTGATCAGTTTACTGCATCCTTGCAAAATAAAAGTATTTGTGAGAAGAATTCAGTGAAACAAGTGAAAACTAGCAATAGTTTCTCATACTGCATGTAAAGTGAAATAGGTTTCTGTGCAAATAGTGCTTTCTGTGCACAAACCTTTGGAAATGTAAGGTTGTGTGGGTGTAGGAAAGCTAGGGGAAACATTGAGACTAGAGGTGTGTGTGTGTGGATGGGACTGTTGTTTTTGCTCCGGGGGTCTGAATATTGTCCAGCAAGGATTACGTAACAACAGCGCAAGCTGAGTTTCATTCGGTGTGTAAACGCGTGACAGGCAGCACAAGCAGCTGCAATGCAATGCGATCTCATCTCATCTCCCTCTCTCTTTGTCCACCACTAAAGATTTAACAAGGAGCTCTTTTGCACAACTTTCAGCCAAATGAAATTTTAGGTTTAAGTGACAAAATATTCTGTGCATTATTAAGTCCAATTTTGCCGCTTTGTTTATGAAACCTTAGTGCTGAGGTTCTCAAATCTGGCCATTTAGGTTCATTTTCCTGCTGAGTTTAGATGCAACTGTAATCAAGCACAACTCAACAAGCAAGAAAAATCAAGGATTACTAGAAAGTTACAGCTAGGTGAGTTTGATCAAGGTTGGAGCTAATTTCTGCAGGAAAGTGGACCTTGAGGGCCTGAGTTCATAACCCCTGCCTTAGTGGATCATGCAAATATCATCGAATTATGTTGATTCTACCGCATCCAGATTAGACCAATTTCCATAACGGTAACAAAGAATTCCTAGTTGTAGTCTTGTTAAATTTATGAGTATTTCTGAATGTTTTCAGGGGACGGCTGTGGACACACAGTGCTGGGTGTGGGTAGTGGGAGCCTGGCGTCTCTGGGGTACCCTCTGTCCTATCCCTCAAACTCTGTGTGTGAATGGGAGATCAGCGTGACCACCGGAAACACAATTCTTGTGCGCATTGCAGATCTTGACATAGACACAAACAACTGCCAAGTTTCTTACCTGCGACTTTATAATGGCCACGGACCGGGGCGAACTGAAATTGGTAAGAAACACTTCTGAACAAAATATGCATTTATTGTAGTCTTCTGTCACATTTATACTGCTAATATAAATTAAGAAAACTTTTAAGTTTGCAAAAAAGTCCTTTCTTTGCAAAACTTTTGTAATCTATGGCCCTGTTTACACCTGGTATTAATACAATTTGTCGTACAAAAGTTATATAATACCGTATAAATAAAGTATAAATAATTTCTAATAACCCCAACTAAACTAAAAAATAAGAATAGCAAACTTTATACACCTTAATATTACCTTAATGTTAAAATAATATATAAGTAAAAATAATAATAGTAATTTTAAAGTAAATATGTTGTTTACTTGTACACATGTCATAATAAGAAGGCAATGCTTTGCAATTTCTGTTTTATGCCACTAATGTGCAAAATGCTGATGAGTAAATGGAAAAACTCTCTTTCTGCAGTGAAGTTCTGTGGAGGGAAAGAATGGAGAGACGCTGTCATAAAGTCGAAGGGGCATCAGGTCACTGTGCAGTTCATGAGTGGACCACACAACAATGGCCGTGGCCTCTTCCTCTCCTACACCAAAAGTCAGCACACAGGTAAGCTGTCAAGAAACACTTCTCATTTTTATAGTGTTAAAAACAGCTGCTTAATATTTTTTGTGGGATCTGTGAATAGAGTAAGTTCCAAACAGCATTTATTTGAAATTTGGGACATTATACATGTCTTTACTATCACATTTGATCAATTTAACACATCCTTGCTGAACAAAAGTACTGATTTCAGCAAATAACCTTTAAGCAGTTGTGTACTTATGTTCCTGTATGTGTGAAAGCTTGTGTTGAAGCAGGCTTGGATGTATCCCAAGATGCATAAAGGAGCTGCTATGGCAACTCTGTGTGTGTGTGTGTGTGTTTGTTCAGATGAGACTGAGGAACGACATGTGAACCTGATTACAAGGATTATTTCAGGAGTATGTTTCTGACTGCAAGGGTGTTAGGGTTTTTCCTGGTTCCAGGGTGCGTCCAGAGAGCTTATGCATGACAGGGAGTTAATTTAACAAATGAGTCAATAGTTTAAATTCACTTAAAATGAGGGGAAGTTATGTTACCGAAATGTCACAGAGTTCACAATGCATTTAAGCATCTTGATATTTCTCACTTTCTTGGAAATGTTAATGCTTTCCAGCGAAAGTTCCATGTTGCTAGAGGGTTGTGGGCTATTGCTAGGTGATCACTTTTTGGCTGAATCTATATTCTTGTCCTAAAGTGTTGCTCAGGCCACTCCTTCAATGTCTTTTGTATTTACATTGCAAGTCAGAATTCTTAGAAGGTCAAGTCAAGGTTATTTATATAGCACTTTATATAAAACAAATAGCTTCCAACCAGCTTTACAGTAAAATAAGCATGACTATTTAAAAAATAACATTAATGACAGCAATTAAATAATAGCAGTTAAGTAATAACATACCTGTGCTAATGCTGCATGATTGAAAATCAGCATCCGTCTCCATAACATAAATGTGGCACTGTTAAATGCCAAAAGTAAATTTCAGTTTTATGCATACGTGTATTCATGGCATGTAAAAATACCATAACTACAAGGTTACAGGTTGTAAAAAGTGTTCAGTTACTTGTGGAACTTGCTTTTTTAATTGTAGTTAATGTCTAGTTACTCAAACGACATGGCTACATGATTTAAATTACATAGAATATCTGTATCTTTTTTTTTTATTTTTTTTTACTGTGAAACAGGACAGATTTAGTATTTATATGCACAAAAGATTTTTAGAAAAATGTATCTTCGTGCATATAATGTAGCTGCTCGTGTCCAGTGTAGACACGGTGTTAGAAGTTTTTTCAAATCCCTCGATCCAATGCCCAAAGCATAAGAATAAGTTCTAGTTATTTTTGCAATAATGTCAAATGCTTCTGGAAAGTTTCAAATTGCAGTTTAAGCACATTTGTGAAGGTGTTCTGTACAGCATGGCACATCCTGAACCTCCAAATCTGTGGAATCACAGCTGTGCACTTCTGTGTTTGATGTGTCTTAACAATGACATTTGGCCTTTGACCTCTGGAGCTGTCTGAGGTCAGGAGTTTACTCTGCCATGTGGGAGCTACACCTGTTTACCCCAGTGCTGCGAGACTCTGTGTGTGTGTGTGTGTGAGAGAGAGAGAGATCATATTTCCCATGAGTCAGGAAAGAGACAGATGAATCCATGCTGTGGGTGTGAGTAATGGGTACAATAACACCACAAAATACCTTGAACCAGAAATGCGCACACACAGTCATACACATTCCTGCATTGTGGCAGGAAGTTTTGCACGGGTGAGCACCACTCATATTTACTAAGGGAAAAAAAGTAACGGATGTGAATCTAGTTGGTATTGATCTGTTCATTCAGGTAGAGGCTTTTATCCACAAAAATGAAACCCAATACACCAGTCTGTTACACCACTTACTGAATGGCCAGTGCGCACATAACACACACACATACATGACAGTGTTTTGTTTTTGTGTGTAAGCGGGACATTAATCAATAGTGTCACTATGGCAACCATCAGATGTGCTTCTTTATCTGTCAGAGGTAAATATATTTCAAGAGGGTTCAAAGAAAATGTGTTTCTCTCTTCTCATCCTTCAGACCTCATCACCTGTCTGGAAAAAGGAGAGCACTTCAGTGAAGCGGAGTTCAGGTACTCACGCTTACAGCTTTCTGGGGTTTGTGTTTTCATGTACTTGTGTGTCTGTGTATCATATTCCTGTTCTGCATTTGTAGTAAATTCTGTCCTGCTGGATGCCTGACTGATTTCGGAGAGGTTTCAGGAACAATACCGCATGGGTACAGAGATGTAAGTATTCCAGTTTTAAGTGGATGTTGAAAGCTTACATCCAAACTTCTTCACTTGGAGACATTGTTACGAAAGCGTTAAGTTTAAGGTATATTTCGGTTGTATGCAAATGTTAGTGTATGCATACATCTGAACGTATATGCTGCATCCCAAGTTGCATTTTTATCCATCCCAAATAGAATTCGAAATTAAAACGAATGTGTCCTAAATTGTAGTATGTTGAAATAAGTATGCCAAAGGTCCCACACATTTCACACAACTCATTCTGTATTCATTTAGAACTACAAACATTAGTAAAAGAGTGTTAAAAAACTACAAACATGGCGGATATGTGGTGGACCAATGGTCAAGTAGAAGTTTTTATATAAAGTCGATACTTGGTATTCAACCTGATGAAAAAATATTAAATAATATCTGTTATATTTAATCAGCAAAAACAATGTAAACCTCTTAAAAGTGGTCAATATGACTTTATTTTAAGCCTTTTTACCCTGCATGGAGAATATTACCGGCATTAAAGTCATTATTCACTGATTATCTTCTTTTCCAGTGAGCTCTCAACTTGAGAACCGCTGTGACCACATTGAATCCTTGAGATCACTGAAAAGATCTGACTCAGACAAACCAGACACCGCTCAGGGACACAAGTGCGGGTGCTGTTGCTTCGGCATCATATGATTTGTTTATCCTCTTTAACGGCGGTGATTCAGCTTTTCAAAGTAAAATATTCTCTTAGGGCTTCATGTTTGAAATGTTCCACCTGAAGTCTTTACATTCTTAAGAAAAACTGTTCTTCATTCCATTAAATAGTATTGAAGTAATACAAAAGAGGCATTCACTTAGAAATCCTTTTTTTTTTTTTCTCTCTTCTTCAGTGAATTCCAATGAACTTGGTTATAACGTCACAAAGAAAACGGTCCTGCAGTCTATTGAAATTGCACAGCTGTGCAAATAAATCATTTTATTGCTATCATGTATTTAACACATGTCTTTCAACTGTTTATTTGCGTCTTCAAAGCAATAACATAGTTGAAACGCTGTGTGTACGTGCATCAACTAATGTTTGTACAGATTAAGGTATGACTCAAAATGATGGTTCATGGTGATGAAAAAGCATGTCACCGATGCTGTCAGCTGGATTGAACCAAAGAACATTTCTTTCGGAGCGACCGCACACTGTCTTGGCTGTACATTGCTTCTAAACACTTTCACTTTGTCTGTTTGAACACAATAGGGAGTTTTCTTCTTCAGAGCTTGTTTCAAACTTTAGGTTTAGGAAAGACGGAGTGTGAAGCAGACGTTCTTCTGAAGTTGAGTCATTGTAAATGATTCTGCGTGTCAGTTTTAGAGCTCTTGGTCTCCTAGGGGTGTGTTGGTATGCGCGTCTGTGTGTTTGGATGTATGTGTGCATGTTTTTATGTGTGTATGACAGCGTGTTTCTCGGGGAGATGTTAGATCAGGTTTGGCTGAATGGTTTTCTAATGCAGACCAGCTGACAACAGTCTTGTTTCTCAGCTCAGATACACCCTCAGAATTAGTTCGGGCCCATATGACGCCTTCACGAATGTGTGTGCATGTGTTGTTTGTGGCAAGAGCGCTGTTTTATTTTGCCCAGAGGAAGTGGTGTATGTTTGCGGTGTCGGTGTGTGTGGGTGTTGAGAGTTTGTCTAGTGCTTGTGGTCTCTTTTTGGTTTGGAGTCCCAACTGTGCGTGCATGTTTAATCAGAACTGTCTTTTTTTTTTGCTTTTAAACTAGCAATTTTACTATTATTCCAGTGCTGGGCAGCAAGTGGCTCTTGCCATATACACATTGCAGTTAGATGTGGTTGTTATTTTCCCTGAGTGCTTCTGGGAAGTTCCATACTTTGTGATTTCGGCATGATGTGCATTCGAGTGCCACCGCAAATATAAGTGCACCATAAAACACGAATCTGTGGATCAAATTGTTTAAAACTTGTTTATTAGGACAGTTTTTCTTGCTGACAGACTTTTAAGACTGATTTAAATGCGTCTGATTATATTGCGTTCACATGCACAGCAGACTTTTCTGTTGTAAACATAATCTTGATTTGTTTATCTGATTAATTGTGCAGCTCTTGGACACATTAGGGAACTTATTAAGAAAGACAAGGAGCTTTTTAAGGCCCTAATTCAACAAAATAGAGGGTAGGATACACATTATGCGTGCAAATGACACTTGCGTTTCGTCCTTTATGTGCTGCCACAGCAGATGGCAAATGCGGTACATTTCCTGTCACCTCATATGCTGCTAAATGAGTTGTATTTTCTGGCAGGCTTTATCGCTATTCTTTAGCTGTAGTCCACAGAATGAACGCGGAATAACTTCGTATAGTCAACATTTACAATTGAAAATTAACCAGCTTGTTGCATGTGACTCTTTTCATGGATGCGAACACATTCGGTTATTTATTTGAATGACATCTGCAAGTGAATTCAAGAATTCAGGCTGACAGCCAATTTTTCAGTTGGCTGCAATTGTTCAAAACTAGAGCAGAAGAAAAGCAGAAGCATATCAGTCATCATTTTCTCACCCTTGTATCGAACGTAACCTGCATGACTTATTCACTTCTGAGGAAAAAAAAGGTGATATTTTGAAAAGTGTCTACAGTGATTTTTTTTTGGAGCGCTTTGACATTCATTATTTGGCAAAAACAGTTCAAACATTCAAGACATTTTTGCTGCTCATGCAGGAGAAATAGTCACGCAGGATCGGAGCAACATGAGGGTGATTAAAAGGATGGCATTTTTAGGTGAACTATCCCTTTAATGAAGCCTGTCAGCTGTAGTTTAATTACAGCATAATAATAATAATAATAATACATTTCCTTTAGCTAATGTTAGTTTCTTGAAAAACTCATGTTGCTATGGTTATTACTATATCCTGAGTTTAAGGTTATAGGAGTGACTGTACACAACACTAAAACATTTTTTAGAGATTAATTCCCACAATTATACTACTATTCAGTAAGATTTTTAAGTTTTAAAAACAGGTTTCTTGTGCTTACCAAAGATGAAATTATTTAAAAATTTAAATATTTTGAAAACAATTGTGTTGCTCTTTTGACCTTTTTTTAAACCATGATTGTTTTTTAAAGCATTTTTTAGGAAAAATAAAACTTTTGCAACATTCCCTAAATCTTTACTGTCACTTTTGATCAATTGAATCCGTCATTGCTGAATAAAAGTATTAATGTATTTCTCAAAAAAAAAACAAAAAAAACATCTTACATCTTACCAAACTTTTGAATCGCGTTGTAGACCAATTTTCCCGAAAATCTGCAGTGTGTATGTGGCCTGTGCTCTGTGTGTGTGTGTGTGTGTCTGTCTCAGTCTAAACCCTGAAAGAAGTTCCAAGTGAATCATCCATCATTCTTTATCACAGTGGCATAAATGATACCACTGCAGTTCTGCTTCAAGGATGTGACCTCATCATGCCAAGTCACAGCTTGTGGGTTTTAGGTGAGTGAGTCAGTGTCAGCTGTCTTAATGTCTCACCGTCTCTTTCTGCAGTCTTCTCCTCTCTGTCTGGCCGGTGTTCATGCGGGTGTGGTCTCTAACACTCTGGGGGGGCAAATCAGTGTGGTCAGCAGCAAAGGCATCCCACACTACGAAAGCTCACTGGCCAACAACGTGACATCTGTGCCGTGAGTAACCCATCTGCATTCTTGTTTGCTTTCTTCATGGGAAAATCTTTGTGATTTGATTACAGGGCTTGCAAGGCAGTGCAGTATTGAAATTCCTCTTAATAATATTTTCTTAGTCTCCTCTGCAAATTAATTGACCGTGTAAAGCAGTGCCAAGAAGCCTCCAAAAATTGCAAGGGATCTATCTGTCCATCTATTTTTCTGTCTGTCTGTTTTTTTATTTTTGATTACAAGTATGGAATTAATCTAATTGCAAGTTTTCCAACAAGCAAAAACCATCTCTTTTTGTAATTACAAGCTGAAAAAGTAAATCTTTATCAAAGCTATGACTTGAATATTATAGTTATTGTTGTCGTTTTTTTGTTCTTTATTTTTTTCGCGAGAGGTGAATTAATTTAGTGAATTAAGAACTTTCATGAGCAAGAAAGCAGCACATGGATCTGTCTTTTTATTGTGAATCGTGTGTTGCCATAGAAACGAACACTTTCTGAGTCAGAGGACCTGAACTGCTCTAAATTGTCATCTGGTAATTATGGTAATTCCGACATGACGTGAACACAGCTTAAGCGACAGCTTAACATTTGCATACTGGATGCATTTATTTGAAGCTATCTATGATTGTCTACACCGTGAAGATGCTCTTGCGCTGTGTGTTGATTCTCATGCACAGCTGGTGGAAAACTAGATACATGCTGTGCGCAAAACATCTCTGATGCAGCGTTTCATTTACTCAAAATCAAAGCCCAAAATTTCTACGTATTAAAGCATTTTGCTGCTCTGCAAGCACTGGCATTTCTTTTTGGAAATGCAAATCTAGGTAGCTTTAATTCTGCTCTTTGGTTGAGTCTTTTTCCTTCTATGTAATAAACTGATTGATTGGTAGACAGAATGATAGCTCTGCATCTTTCTCCCTCTTATAGTGGAAATCTCTCCCCGAGCCTCTTTACTTTCAAGACTAGTGGTAAGTGAATCAGTAATGTGTCAAACTTGTCTGTTGTTGTGTATTATAGTATGATTTGTTAAAAAGAATCTGTTAAAATAACTTTTAAAAATAAGATTTGATTTGACATTTGTTCTTGATTCCTGTCAGTTCTGCAGAAATGCCAACACCTTGGTGATCTAATAATAGAAGCTTTCATTTTCATTCTCTCTCAAGGTTGCTATGGCACTTTGGGTTTGGAGTCGGGGGTGGTCGGTGACTCTCAGATCACAGCCTCCTCAGAGTGGGAATGGGGCGGTCACGGAAAGGAACCCACGGTCTGGAGCCCCACAGGGGCCCGACTCAAAACACCAGGACGTCCGTGGGCAGCAGCCAACAGCGACACAAAAGAGTGGATTCAAGTGGACTTAAAGAAGGAGAAAAAAATATCAGGTAGAGTTTGTGTGTGTGAGAGAGAAGGATCAGTCTGTTTGCGTCTGAAGCTTGATTGGTTAGTCATTCGACTCTGCTTCTCAGGTATTACCACCACTGGCTCCACCCTCCAAGAATATCAGTTTTACGTTTCAGCCTATGAGGTGTTATATAGCCATGACGGACAACAGTGGAAACCCTATCAAGAAGATGAATCAGATAAAAATAAGGTATGTAGGACTGTTTGTATCGTGTTAGCCTAGCTCTGTTTCATAATCTTTCTAACCATCATTAACTTTATAAATCACTGATTTCCAATGCTCTTCATTGAAAGCAATATTTCAAAATAAACAGGAAACCCTATGAGTGCACATATTATGATAATCAAATGAAAGAGAGTTTGCTATGTACATAAAACCTCTTAAAATAAGTGATTTATGAGGTGGCATTTCACAAAGAATGCTGCTTCGTAGGCCTTTTACACAGAATGTGCTTTAGCCTTCCAGTGTGCGGCTTTTTCATTGTTTTTTTTGTGTTAAAGTGTTAGACAGAAGTGCTTGACCATTCTAATAACCAGATGGTCAAGTAAAAAAAAAAAATACTTTTTTTTAAATTTACAAATATAAATTTTTTGACTTTCCACTGCTTCGTTTTTTTCAGCTCATTAAGGTTTTTAACAAAGCTCATATGTTCTTACCATCGTGAGAGTGAGGAGGCATGGTGGTGTTTTGGATGTTGGGGGTGTGTGTCAAAAATCATCTCTCAAAAGATGTTAGCCTGATGCTATGACGTTCCTAAAAATCCTGATACTGGGTTAAATTTGGATTAAGTTTTATTTACAGTTTCTTTGTATTAAATAAAATCTAGGTTAACAAAAAAAAAAAATTGCCCTCTCCCCCATCATTTTATTTTATATCTTCTAAATATTTATTTTATTTCATGCAATTTTATTGTATGCATTTATATTCTATGCAGTTTTATACAATTTTATTTCATGCAAATGAATTAGGCCAAAACAAGGCACCATACATGGACTAGCATATCCAGCTCTGTAGGTTTTGAAGCAGAGCCTATGTTTTGTTGTCTGTTCTTCTTTTGTGTTTGGTGGGTATTTGGCGGTGGTGTTGGAACTGCTGCAGAATGACATCACGGTTTGTATATATTTCCAGGAAAAAGGGTTTTACATTTCTGAGGTTTAAGGAGTCTGAAATTAAAGTGCACTCTGTGGACATTAATAATGAATGTCCATCGACTGTCAGAGAGCTTAACGAGAAGCGCATTGATTAGGCGTAAATAAGATGGACCTTGGATTGAGGCCAAATGTTCTTTGTTGCTAAGGCAATGTGTCCTTGTGTCTCTGTAACAGATTTTCCAAGGCAACACCAACTATCTCCAGGAAGTGCGAAACAACTTTATTCCTCCAGTTGAAGCGCGCTTCATACGAATATGTCCCTTGCAGTGGCATCAGAGGATCGCTCTTAAAATGGAGCTGCTGGGCTGCCAACCTCATGCAGGTGCGACTAATCAGAGAAATCGGAATCCGATTTGGCCTATTAGCCATGCTAAACATGATTGGTTCTCTTTCTATTGGTCAGCGAGGCCAAGAATCTTCCATCCAGCCCCTCCTCCCCCTCGCAGAAGAAGCACTGTGCCCCCCTTACAGGAGAAGACGACACACACCCCCAACATCCGAAACACCACCATGCCTCCTCACTCTCACGATGGTAAGAACATATGAGCTTTGTAAAAAACCTTAATGAGCTGAAAAAAACTAAGCAGTGGTGCCTTGCTCTCTATATAGGTTTCTACTTTCTTAGGGGCCATTCATTCACATAGATTGCATTAAAAAAAAAAAAGCAAAGTGGAATGTCAAAAAAAATAAAAATTTTAAATAAAAAAAAAAGTATTTTTTTTTTACTTGACCACCTGGTTATTAGAATGGTCAAGCACTTCTGTCTAACACTTTAACACAAAAAACAATGAAAAAGCCGCACACTGGAAGGCTAAAGCACATTCTGAGTAAAAGGCCCATGAAGCAGCATTCTTTGTGCAATGCAACCTCATAAATCACTTATTTTAAGAGGTTTAATGTACGTAGCAAACTCTCTTTTTCATTTGATTATCATAATCATGTGCACTCATAGGGTTTCCTGTTTATTTCAGTTGATTTTAATTTTAGCATGGTTGCTAAGTTAACAATTATTAAAAAATAGAAATCACATGCAAAAATTGGGCGAAATAGACCAATCTGAATTTGTTTAATTCATATTTCATTACTGTTTATTACTGGTTACTGTATTTATTAGTAGTATTATTTGAATTTAGTTTTTAATTATTTTTTTTTAGACAAAATGGTATTACCTGACACCAGATTAATGTTATTAATGTGTTGTATAAATGTAACAGAGGTGGCGCTGGTGGCTGTGCTGGTTCCTGTATTGGTGGTGGTTCTGACAACGTCTGTGTTAGTGATGCTGTGCTCGTGGCTGTGGAAGAACAGGTCAGTAAAAACATTCCAATATCTCAACTAATCCAAATAGTTGAAAAAATGACGCTATCATACAGTAGCCAGCATGATAGCGTATCATACAGTACGATCCAATTCAAATGCCGACTTCTGTATTTTAGCCCAATATTAAAACCTTGTTATTCATGAAAATTTAAACTAAATGTTTAACACCGAGTCATTTTTGCATTGTTTTTTTTAATTAGTTTGTTTTTTTTGATTCGTATTCATCATCCTGTCCTATCCAAATGCTTGCTATAGATGTGAAAATGCAGAAAATCGTTGGGTTTTGGAGGCAGTGTGTAAACCTGGTTGACACAATGTTAAATCATATTTATTTTTAATGTGTGAAAAATGTGGATGAAAATTGTGCATAAACCTTTAATGCAAATAGGCTTAAAGGACAAGTCATTCTGAGAAGATAAATTATGTTCACCATCTGTATTCAAACCTACAGAAAAAGCCCAGAGGTGACTTATGACCTCCCACACTGGGAGCGCACAGGTGCGTCTATTGTCATTTATTTACTCTTTTGCATTTCCACCGACATGAATTATTAATTGTGCGTGAATGTGTGCTTCAGTGTGGTGGAAGAGTATGAAACAGTTGCTGCCCTCTAAGCTGGATGGAGAAGACTGTGTCCGTTACAGTTCCACAGCACAAGTGGACCACCAGAGACCCCGGGTGGAGCCTGCAGGTACACATACAAACAAACTGTTCAAATTAGATTTGTTCTCCAGGAAATTCTCAAACCATGTATTTTCTATAGAATACGCCCAACCTCTTGTTACCGGTACAATGGCCTCCCTTGGACAAAGGTCAACATTTAAGCCTGAAGAAGCCGATGCCCCTGAGTATGATGCTCCTATTCCCCCTGAACATTACCACGCTTATGCTGAGCCCCTTCCTGCATCTGGCACTGAATATGCCACGCCGATCATGATTGACAGGGCTAACCACCTATCAGGAGGCACTTTACCATTCAGGGGCCGTGGTTTAGTGGCTCGGACAGACAGCAGCCAATCAGCAAGCTCAGCCTACGACACACCCAAAAGCACATCTGATCAAGCCATACCCACCGAGGGACAGTTATACCAAGTGCCACAGAACTCCCATAATGCACAGTGTGAGAAAAAAGACTGACCAATCACAGAAGAGCGGACCCTTTTGGAAGCCCATGGCTGAACACTACCTTTCCCAGAAATCTGCAGATCAGATCAGAACGTGCCGTCTCAAATTGTACGCCGCGCAAGTCCTATCACTGAAATAACACACAGGAATGTCAGGAGAGAGAGAACAGCAGATATCTCGCTACACTACTGTGTTTTTGTGTGTTCATACGTCTAAATGTGTGTGTACGAGTGCATATGTGACTGTGCTCTGCTATCAAACTGTGAGTCCTTCGATATCTGTGCATTTTTCTGAGAGCGGAGATGTATTCGTCTTGATCGCTCATTGTAAGGCACATTTTTCCCTGTAGGCAAAGATATTTTCAACAAACCACCCTCACGCAGAATAACAAATGATCACATTTCAAATGAATAGACTCTCATAACTCTCATAACACTGTGATTCACTGTCATTTTGCACTGTTGTATTCTGCTGTTACATAGGTGCCTTCTTTGTGACATAACAACACAGGCCTGTGCTGGTTTCTCTAGTTCTGTTACAAAACCTGGTGAGTTAACTTGCTAGCTATACTGCCTACATACATCTGCCTTAACAATGCAGCATACTAACTTATGGAGGGGAACATCTGACATTGACGTTCTTAGCCAGAGATAAAATATTTGCGGTCTGGTTACTTTTTAATAGATTCTGGGGCCTGCAATTGATCTATCGTTGCGATATTATGTGCCCGTTTAAATTTTTTTTTCATTCAACTCACAAATGCAGCCAAAATATAATTATTGAACTCTGAAAATTGTATCTTCAAGTCAGACATGAGATCATCAGTCATCTGGATGACAGCTCATCATTGGCTTGCGTAATGATATAAACCATGACAACAGTCAAGATAGTCTTTCTGTGTGAATCTAGCGTTCTCAATTTCTAAACGAGGTACTCTGTTGTTGAAACAATGTACCTCTACTGGGAAAAAAAAAAATATATATATATATATATATATAGTTTGTTGTCATTTTATAAGATTTATAGATATATAAAAATATCAATTCTTTTTTCCTGTGTTGATTCGATGCAGTGTATCATTAGTCGCTGCTTTAAGCTTGAATATAAAACTTTTGTCTTGATTTTTGACTGGTTCCACAAAAAAATCATTGTGCTTGATGACCAGACTCCCAGGGATGCCCGGTCTTTTTTCTGAATAACCAAAGTTAGCAAAAGTATGATACCTAGTGTTTAAAAATCACTTTCGATTTGAAAATTTTACATTGTAGTCAAAATCATTGGTTTTTACATATATTTAACTAGTTAGATTACAGTTTTTATGATTTAATTATACTCCATTTGCATTAAGCTTTTCACTGAACTCATTGCAATGCAGTCTGTTGTTGGGTGGAAAACATTTGGCGCCTTAAAATGCTGCTTTTCTAGATAGCTCACAAGGTTTTGGAACAGATGATGGTTTTTGCATTGTTCAGTCAAGTCTCAATAAATTTAAGTAGGACGGGCTGTCAAACATTTATTCTGCACAGGAACTAGCAAGGCCTTTCTTAAAAAAAAAAAAAAAAAAAGCTACAGCAATGGTGCTGGTGCTGCATTTTCGATTTCCCATGCAAAAGTCCTCCGTGCATGACTGCACATACACATTCATGCCAAATGTATTATTAGTCATGCACATCAAAACCTGTGCCACGCAAAAATCCATTTTATTCTTCCTGCTGACGTCTGGTATTAATACTCCCAAACCACTAACAGGTCGAGTTTAAGCTAGCAAGCATGCACTGCTTCCATAGTTACACTGTCCTAAAGGATACCTTACCAAATGTGACCCTTTAGCGGTCAAAGGTTAAAGAGCAAAACGCAGGATGCCAACATTCTTGCCTATAACAGGATTCACTCTGTGCCGAGTTGTTG